>VZTT01050030.1:18650-68690 GCA_013400855.1 Buphagus erythrorhynchus
GGGTGAGGCCGGGGGAGGCTGGGGCTGCCCGGCCGCTGGCCCTTGGAGCGGGGCGGGGGTCGGTGCCGCGGGGTCCCGGCTGCCGACCGGGATCTCCGTCCTGCCCCGCGGGGCTCGGAGCCTGGGGCGGACCCGAGGGGCGGCAGCGGGCGCGGCCGGGCTGGGTGCACCCCTGCCACATGCCGGCTCACAGAGTGTTTTTGCTTCTTTTCTCTTCCTTGTCCCCGGCTCTGTGGGGACAAGCCCAGCCGTGGTGGGGATCAGAGGACAGGGCTGAGGCCTGCCCGGGATCGGGGCACCTGCAGCAGCCAGAGCCAGCCCGGGGCCCGCCAGGAGCAGCGCCCGAGCTCCGGGGGCAGAAGGGGCGCAGAGGGAAGGCGCAGAGGGAGGGCACTGAGCAGCGCTCACGGACACCCAGCAGCCCGGGGAGCTCCGGCACAGCCCGGCCGTGCACACCGCGGTACTGCCGGACAGCGGGGCTCGGCTACAGCAGTGTGCAGCCGTGCACAAAGCAGCTTTCACTCCGAGGTACGAAAAGAAACAAAGCGCGTGAAAGGAAGGAAGCGCCGTCAGCGCTCAGCAGCCAGGAGACCGCTGGGGACAGGGACCTGCCACTTCCGCGATGCTGCGCAGGAGGTCTGCGGTAGGAATTGCCAGAGCTCTTGCTGCCTGCTTCCAGTTTAGGAGATTCACCACCCTCCTTTTGCTCATTCCCTTTTCCACAGTCAAAGAGCATAAAGCACAAAATGCCTTCTATCGAGCAAAAGACAAACAAAGAAATGCAACCATCCAAAACCTAAGCCAAAGTGTATCTGGCTTGGGATGAATACTGGACCGTGTCAGCTGGGAGTGAGAATTTTTCAGAAGGCTGGACTCCAGTCCAAAACGGACTCTGTCATTTGGAGTCTGAATATGAAAACAGCTTGCAAAACATTTTTTCAGGCTTCTGACAAAAGAGTTGGTCCTTCTTTTGCTCTGGTATCTAGGCTACATTGTGCAGGCTCATGCATATCACTGGTTTTATTCACATGAGTAATTCCATTTGAATTTGGAGCGACAACGTGTATGTGTAAAGTTACTCATATGCTTTCTGTCTCTTTTATATATTGAAATGATGTGGGTTTGGTTTTTTTCCATTTGATAGTGCTGCCCAGTAACTGTTGGCATCAAGGTTATAGTGAACCATCACAGTTATTATTACTGTTTGTCAGCTGACACCTTTGTTTTCCTTGCCAGACTAAAATGCACTATGCAATCTATTCCAGCTATGCAATTATATCATGTTTTTATGCAACTATCTTTCACCTGATGGTGTAAATTCATCTTCCCTATAAAAGATCTTTTTGTATTCAGCTTTTCCTCCAGTCATGACTGACACTCACTCCAGTTGTGCCATCTGAGTCTTTCTCACACAAGTCTCTCATGACTTCTCCCATACAGAATAATCAAAATTCATACTGATTCTAACAGGATATCTGGATGTTTTAATATCTGCCAGCTGGACCTTTTTATTATTCTCATTCCCAAATGCCCTCTCTTTCCTCCTTCATATATCTTCAAGCTACAGCTTCTGCTATTCTCATAACCTTGTATGTCTTCTTTATCTCATTGCTGTATGTTTGTCTAAGGGCAAAATGTCATGGGGACAAGAAAAACACAATGTCTATCTTCCATGAAGCGTGGCATTAATTTTAAGTGTGACTGAGTGTTTTATTAGATGCTTCTTTTCCTCAGTCAAGGGATATAAAGAACAATCAAGTAAAATTCAATGCAGAGTTTTTGTTTTTAATGGAAGATAATAGCTTTTCACTGATATACTCTCAGCTGTCAGGTGTATACTCTAGTACTCTCTTAATTTGTGCCTGAGGAGCGTAGTCAGGCTGAGCAGCCACTCACTCCTTTGTCAGCCAGAGTCTTTCTTCTTAACCCAGAAAATTTTGTGAATTACTGTGAGTAGAGTCTCCCTTAGGAAATAAAGAACTTTGAAGTTACTTCAGCAGCAGGTCACAAGCCACCAAGAAGATGCATTCAGTCACACCCAAGGACAGATTTATTACATTCAATCTTCAGGGCACTTGCCTACTGTATCTTGAAAGAATCCAGCTAGTTAGTTTTTGTGAAATCCCCAAATGATGCCTTCTAGGAACACTGAGAACTGCTATTTCTGGGGGAAGGGTGATGACCCGTGCATGGAAAGGATCTGCTCCAGTGGTGACAGTACAAATTACTTCCAAGGAAAGGGTAAAAGGCCAAATACATCTTAAGACTGCCCTGCGAACATGGTGGGAATTTCTCATTTCTTTTATCATAAAGTCTGAGGACCAGGAAGTGTATTTCCTCCCTCTGTCACATCTAGAAGATGCAAAATCACCTGTTTGTCTCTGGTAATTCCTGCAGAGCCGCCTTGCTGCAGCAACACTTCACAGTCAGGGTGTCCATTCCATTTAGGTGCTGAGACCACAACAGAGACAGTTCTGCCTATGGGTGGAGTCACCAACAGGACCCTAAATAAGATTTGAAAAGCAGATTAGGTTCCTGAAATAAATATCCAGTTGAGGACCATAAATAAATAAAACCCATACACACATTGATTATGAGCATAAACTTCTGATCAGATATGGCTGCTGCCCTGGATCTATACATCCATAACATGCTGTACTTGTGCCACCCATGGATGTGTATGTAGGGAAGCCCTTTGTCAGAAGCTTCATTCGAAATTGAGACACATTTAAATGATTAATTACAAATGTAAATTGTAATTAACAGATTACCTGGGGAGATCAACTAATCAAAACTATATATTCAAATTTTTTAGTTTATACAAAAGCCCCATTCTTAAAAAACCCCCACCCTATCAAACAGCTAACTAACAAAAAACAAACAAAAAATCCCCAGTAAATGAAATTTTAATTTACTAAGGAAACTAAGGTGGTAAAAATGTATTAACTTTTATCTGTACCATAAAACATATTTAAATACAGTGGAAAAGGAAATTTCTTGATTCATATGCTAGAAGTGTATATAAAAATGTAACAACTGCAGAAATATTTTAAATACTGAATTTCTTTTCCCCAGATACTTCCTCCTCTAATATATTTGGGAAATAGATGAAATGTTTACTGTATTATTCTAAACCAAGTTTGTATTTTTGTATTTGTTTACTTAAAAATAAGAAATATACCTAGCATATAGAAAATACAACTGCATATAAATAAATATTAAAATATATTTATATTTATTTAATAAGTTAATTTATTACTACTTAAGAGTTCACTTTGTAACAGAGATGAAGTGGTGCTACAAAACACTAATGACTAATGGATTTTCATTTCTCGGTGAAAGCTTCTAGAAAAAACAAAAGACAATATATTAATAATGTCAATTTTCAAATTTTAATTTTGGAATGATATGCAAACATAAATTTATTATGAACTTCTAAAATTAAAGCTTTAATATTAATGTGATCTGAATTAAAGAAGAGCAATATCTTGCCTGCAGAGCTCCAGAAAGAGGCAGGGAGCTTTCCTCAGGGAGAGATCGATGATGTTCTCGTCTGTTGTGCAGTGAAGGTGCCAATGCCCTCGGTGCTGTGGCACTGCTTTCTCCACAAGGAGCAGTTACATACAGAGCCTTACAGCAGACAGAAACTGGAATTATATGTGCCTGTTTCAGAAGAGTTGCCCTCTTTAAAATATCTGTTTATGTCAAAAAACATTTTGAAGCACTGAGATATAGCAGTAATAAATGTTTACAAATACTGCCTTAAACTTGTTAAAATTCAGCTAAGGGTTACTCAAATAAAAGCCTCTCAACTTTTCTGTCAGTTTTTAGTATGTCTGCTCTAAGCTTTATTCAGACAACAAGGTTGTTATTGTTTTACTTGAAAGTACCTGTCTTTCTTCTGAACCCCGAAATCAGGATGGAGCCGTGTCTTCTGCACTGATTTCTCATTTTACAAACCCTCTTTCTGTCCTTCAGCTTCTCCCTGTAAGAAGCAATATCTCTTTCTGTTCCCTTCCTTTTGTCTTGACTCCTGCACTTGTAATCTCAGTCTTGCTGTAATTGCATGTTTTACAGCACGTGGCAAAACCAGGTCCTTATTCCAGTTCAGAATGCTAGTAATACAGAACTGTCACAGACACTCTGGTCCTAGAGCCATTCACACTTTCAGGTTGAAACTCTAAAGCTCAGCATCTCTGAAAATTACTTCCTGTATTTTGAAAAACAAACAAACAAAAAAAACTCACCACAGAAACAGTTCAGGTTGTCCTGAGTTTAGGAAAAAATAAAATCACAAACCAGAGGATACTAAATTTATCACACATAGTGAAACATTGCAAGTAAACATGATATGCTAAAAAAAAGCCTTTTTCTCTATTCTAAACAAGTTGTGTTTGTTTCTAAAACTTTGTAAGGGCCTTGCAAGTCTCCAGAGTTTCCTCATTCATGCAGGCAGTCCCGTAAGAACAAGACTTACAATAAAACCACCTCTAGAGCCAAGGTTTCTAGGATGAGTACAAATGGGAAGATCTGTTATTATTTTTAAAGAGCAGTAAAACATCAAGTTGCTTAGTGAGAAAATGCAGTGTTCTGTCTGGAAGGGTTCAAGGCTTGAGTTCAGAAAACTGGGTCATTAACAAAAAAGCCCCAAAACAGAACAATTTTTCCTACTTGGGCCCCCTCCCCATATGGATGGTTTAATAGCTCATTATATTCCAAAAAGTTTGATCATTTTAAAAATGAAACTTTTCTGTGTGTATTGAAAACAGATGGAAATTAATCAAGGGGCTGAGATAGAAAAAAAGCTTTAATGAAGATCTATTTAACCAATACTTTAAATAAATAAATCATTTGTCTGAGAAACCACATCTATCAGAAATATAAATAATTATATAATGAACATATAAACTACATTTCCGAAAGTAATTCCTGTCTTGCTACATTTCCTGAATTATTTGTGTTATGAAACGGTAGTGGGGCACCATTAATTGATACACAGTGCTATAGTTACTGCACTAATTGCAGCTCTCCAGGCCCTCAACTCAGCTCCTCCAGCCCTTTAACAATTGGGATTGATTGCACAGGAGCTATTTTTAGAATGGAATGGCAGAAGACTTTGGAGAGCAGCAGACATTTTTGTGTGTGCTACAGCTGTTTTGGGGAAAAAAAAAAAAAGTTGAATAAGAATGTTTAGAGTTATCTTTTTGGATTTTTTTTTTCCCCAAAAAGTCAGAGCTTCCTATTGGATAACTGATATTGTATCAAGTTGAAACTGAGGTCAGTGGTGCACGACACAGAGGAGAAGGCTCGGTGACATTGTTCTCAGAAGAGGAACAGCTTTTCTTTGGAAGTGTGCCTGCTAAGGTTGACAGTAGATGAACTCTGGTGGGTTGGGTTCTATAGACAGGCAATCCGGGAGTCAAGTTTGCAGTTTAAAATACCAATGATGAAAGACAAGATTCATTATTAACTTGGTGGGCTTTTTTTCCCAGCTCTGAAGTAGAGCAATTAACTGATTATTAGGGATTGTAGCTCTGCTTCCAGGAATGATTTAGCTAAGAATAAATGGCCGAGATTCACAAGGGTCAGCTGATGCTCAAAAGGTGTGACGGGGAGGAGACACCCATTCATTTCATCCCAGCTCGGCCTTTTGTTATCCCATCCTGCTGCCTGCCTTGCAAGAGTCCAGCTGGGCTAGATAAACAACTGGACAGGACTTTGTTGCTAATCTGTTCTATGAAATCAGGGCTGTCATCGTCTCTGAATGTTTGTACAATAGGAGGCAAGGCTTGGAGGAAGAAAAACAAATATGTAGGAAATATGTAGGAAGAAGGATAACCAGCTTTATAACTGACAAAAAAAAAAAACCCAAACCGCAAGGGGGCAAGCCTGTTTTACCTTTGTAAAGTATTAGTAACCTATCACCCTTTTCAGAGTAAATGATGTCAATAGCAGTAATACCTTGGCACTGTTACACTGCACTGCATCAGCAAATTTGAAGTGTTGTACTAAGGAAGTGACTGGCCCCATTTAGCTGTGGAAGTGAATGATTTGGCTGTGGTTGCTCAGAAGCTTGGCAGAGTTAGGGAGATAATCCCTGTTTCATGCCTTCAGCTGCTTTTCCCTTTTCAGGGGGATGCCAGAAAGCATTATGGACTTACACACCTATAATGTGTCATTACTTCATATCTGCTAATTCCCCTGGACATGAGAAATGCACCCTCAGTAAGTGCCACCCATCTTTGTATTCCTTCAGAGAAAACACACAAAGACTATACTTCAGTTTCTGCAGTAATAGCTTACAATATTGGTTCGCATAAAAAAAAACCAAACCAACAAAATTGAAGTAGTTAATCTTGCCTGAATATGCTGCAAGAGATTCTCTAGTATCTCCTTGTCACTAAATATATTCCAGTTTTAAAAAGGGTAAATTTTAGAGATTAATCAGATGATAAATTAAGTTAGGTACAATAATTTCATATTAATATGAAATATAACTAGCTTTTGTATCTAGCTTGTTTTACTGTAATCTTTGTTCTTCCTTGAGTTAAATGCAACTTGCCCTGGACTTACACATTACCATTAGGTAAATTACTCTTCCCTATCGATTTCCATCCTGGGTTCTCAGTGCAGCTGGAATCTGGCTTCCACTGAAAAGTCTTGGAATTGGGAGACTTTGTCACCTCATTTAGTGACATGCCACCTCAGACACATTACCAAAACAAATTCCAAAATTTGGTCTAATGCTGAGGGAGGGGGGTTTGAGTGTGCATTGTAAAGTGATCTATGTTAAAATAAGTCACTGTTTTGAAGAGGATTCATAGAAGAATGTTTTCCTGGTACTTATGTCTTCACAGAACACAGTGACACCTTGTGGCATGGGAAGGGCTGGTGTCATTTTATTCCAGATGCATCCTCATTTCAGCAGGTTTACAGATAAAAGCCTAAACAAATTCTGGGCAATTGGTAATGCATTACCTCCATCTGTAATATTCACTCTTTCCAAAGTTTTTTTTTAAGTACAGGTTTGTCTCAAGAACTCTTTTAGTTTTGAAAAAAGACCAAGCCCTGGTATTGTAAATGTAGTGTGTTGGAGCTTCATTTCAGTTCACAGATATTCCTTGGAAAACTTTCAGCTCCAGGAATGTTCCCATCCCAACCTCACCGATACAAGAATCTGAGTCAGAATTTCAGGTACTTCACTCAAGTTAGTGTATGATCACAGATGGACAAAATTGTCCAATGTTGCTTTTGATGGGACTGAAAAGAAAACACAGTAACATCTTATCATAAGGTAGACACTCTTCCTTTTTCCTTTTTTGTCTTTTTGCAGACCAAACAGGGTTTAGGCGCTGTCCTTGATATTTTGGGACCCTCCTCTGCCATGGCTGCCCCTTGCAAGTTGCTCCTTGGATAAAATCCTGGTTGTCAGCATGAAGGGAAGCGCTGCCCGTGGTGCGATTGTCCCCTGTGACCGGTACAAGCACGCCTGTGCTGTCTGCAGAGGGGCTCTTTATCTCTACGGAGGGCGCGGCAGCACCACGCTGGGGGACTTCTGGAGATACCACACCGGTGAGCTGGCCTCTTGTACTCAGGATTAAAGCCACTCTACATCCAGTCATCCTGAAACTGAGGATGCTCTGTACTTAACAGATTATCTTCATTTAAAGTCTTTCCATCACAGGGATGGATAAACTGCTTCATTGGGCAGATGGGAGGTGTTTGCTCCTCTTGCAGGTGTCCCACAATGTTTTGATTTCAGTTCAGTTCTTTTTGTTTCTTTTTCTCAACCAGAAATACTGAGTCATTTAAAATATCCTGGTTCTAGCAAGGGGTATCTATGAGCTTTCCTGACTCTCTATAACACAGCAGTAGTTCATGCATATAAAAGTGCACAAAGGGAACATGCCAATACAACACCTTGTAGGTTTGTAGTATCAATGCACTATCAAATATAAGCCTTTGTATTTTTTGACTTGGTGTATGGTTTTCCCTGTTAAATTGTTACTGGAAAAAACCAGAATTGTGCTGGGGTTCATACTCATGGAATTGTTGAGTTTTGATGTAGGTAACACTTAAAATACAAGCAGTAACAATTATTATATTCAAATGTAACTATTACTATTATATTTAAATTTGCTAAATAGAAAAATGCATATGTTTAATTTTTGGGAGAATAGAGGAAAGATGACAAAACATTTCATTTTAAGCAGCACAGCCACATTCAAAGCCCACCTTTTCACCTTTTCCCTACTGTTTATGTGTTGGGTGCATCACCATCTAAACTTCAGCTTTGGTTTATAGTGAAAAATGAATGGGAAATGTTGGATTGCTCAAGAGATGGTCCAGAAGAACTGGAAGAACATTCAATGGTGGCTTATAAGGTAGTAGACCAAGATTATACTGTCCATATCCTGACATTTTATTTCCTACTATACAGTGCAATAAAATACCATAGATCATTATGTACTGAAATACTATGCCCAGAAAGCATTTTTGTGTTGGTGCGGTTCTGGATGTAGCTGTACCAATGTTTGGGAATCTTTCTGAACAGAGTGACAGTAATTCAGCTCTGCAGCAGCCCCCTGGTTTCCTCAGTCAGTGCTCAATAAGCAGCAGTAATAGCAGATAGAGACCCTGGCAGCACATTCTCTGACTTATCTGTGCAGTTGTAACAGTTGCTCTGAATTCATTTGCATGATCAGCTACGATATGAAAACATTCACTACAGAACTCGCGTAGAAGAGGGACGGGGGAGTGAAGGCAAATAAGAATTACAGCCCTGCCTGTGAGGGGAAGTCATAATTTAGGATATCAGGAGCTATGACACAATGAAATATTTCTATAAACATGCATAATCCAGTACTACCTGAGCAATGCCTAAAGAGAGCTCCAGATTCCCAGCCCTGAAGCTGCCCCAGGCTGACAAGGAACGAATGGTTCTGAAATGCCGTCCCCATCAAACAGCAGAATGTTCTTCAGGGTTTCCCACTGGGAGAGAATGAAGAGAGAATAACTAAAAGTTGGTGGCTTTTTGGGATTAATTGTTAAAATATCATCATATTGTTTACTATATTTTGCTGATAGCAACCTTTGTGTTTAAAAATTGTTAAAAAAATTATTTTCATGCTATGTGCCTTCCTCTAAGTGACAAATATTTGTGCATTTTGCAGGGCAGCCTGTGTATTTTTGGTGGGATGGTGGATTCTGCTTTCACACAAGCAAAAACTCCTCTCTGGATATATGACATTGGTATGATACACAGTAGCCAATCTTTTTCATGGGACATTCCAAGTCCATAGGCAGAAATAAATAGTAAGAACCAAACTGTTTTCTTCTGCTTGTAACAGAGCCTTCCCTAAGCTTTACAACAAGTAATGTCTGTAAAACTGTGCATATTTTCCCCTCAAAATTAGGCTGTTAAGCTATCAGAGACACAGGTCTTACTTCAATTAGAGAGTATTTTATGAGAAAATTTTATGTATTTTAAGGTCTCAGAATTTCCATTCCTCCCTCTCTCCTTCTTAAATTTACTATTTGATCATAAGACTTGATAATTCATGTATTATTTAATTTTTATGCCACATATATTTTAAAAACCAAGCTCTTATGGAAGAAAGCAGATCAGTAAAGTACATCTCATTTTGTACTTTTACTGAAGAAACACAGAAGCTAGAGCAAGAGAAATCAAATATAATTAAATAAGAAGGTGGGAAATTGACATTTTATAATACCGATTTTTCTTCTCCTAAGAACAAACATTTGGGATCTCATAAGTGTGTATTATAATAAAAACAGCGCAGCATTTGAATTTAATAGCAATGTCATACACCATGGACTCTCTCTTTGGAAATCCTGTGTACAGTAATGGCTGTTATTCTGTTGTCAGATCGGGAGGGGAGAGAGAGAGAGGCTTAATTCTTTCTGAGCCAGTAAATCTTGTATCCAGACCAGTATTTAAGTTTCCTGGCTTCTTTTGCTACTTCACTATATAACCTTAAGTCAATGGCGTTTTTTCAATCCTTCCTTTGTGTTTCCACCACTTATCTGAGACAACCTGCTGGAAGAAAGAAAAGCCTCAGAACACATTTTCAAGGAGAAAGCATTTTTAACTCACAGCACTTATCAGTGGAAATTGGAAATGAGTTAGTCAACATTGGTTGTGTGTCTAGCTGTTTTGTAGTTATTATTTAAAATCTTTTGGCAACAATAGCTTTAAGTAATGCAAGCCTGCACTGATTTCCCATTGTACCTCTGGTGCTGGGTTATCTGATATTTCCTCTCCTTCATGGTGATCCCAGATCTGTGACTGCTGGCTGTGATTTGAGGGCTATTTAAGGCACCTATGAAAAAGAGCAAGAAAGAATAAGTCTGGCATAATAAGGTGTATGTGGTAAGCAGAAGGAGTCATACATCCATAGGGAAATCTGGGATTCCTACAGGTTCAGAAAATGATGAAAATCACAGGTTACTTCTGCATTATGAAATTTAGCTTTAGGAAACGGGAATGCAGTGTGGTACCTGTGTGATTCTGTATCAGATAAGGATAGAGGAAAACTGTTCAAACTGTGTCTCCTGCAAGTCTCTTGGTGCTGCTGTCTTAGCGAGATTTCTTCAGCCTTGTCAGTAGAAAACACCAGGATGAGACTTCCTTGAAAATGAGCTGTGTAATTTGAACAATTACTGTGGGAGGAGTGTCCTCTTGTGGTAGTAGGTCTAAACTGCGCTTTATTAACTCAATCCCCAGATTCCGCAAGATGGACAGAGAGCTGCAACGAACCAGCAGAGACTGAGGTAAGGAGCCAGGAAGTGGGGAATGTGTGAATCAAATGCCTGTTGCTTTGTTGATTAAACAGATTGCTTTGAAATATGTTCCCCCAAACAGTTCCAATCTCATCTCTTCAGAGACATGTGGCTATACTTTATTTCTTTGCACTTTCAATAACTTAAGGCTTTTTCCTTCTTCAAAACAGTGTTTAAAAATACTGCTCTTAAATTTTAAGTCCTATATAAGAAGTTAAGTCCTCTCCTCTGCTGCTGCTTCTGTTTTTCTGAAATCCTTATCAAGAAAACTAATTTTAAATGGAATATTGCAACCATACGTGAAGCCTGTGCTTTTAAAAGTAGGGTTGTGAAAACAGATTGGCAGCCACACTAATACTTTTTGGAACGTGAAGTGTTGCAGCATTTTTCATTTCTTCACTGTGAACACGTGGACTCACCAAGTTACTGCCACTTCTAATTGAAACCTGAGTGGAAGCATTTATGGCTTAGTCTTTTGAGATTGGTTTTGTATCACTACACATTAAGAATCGCTCATTTTCTGCTACTGAAACTTCATCATCACAGTGCTTCTATACCTTGAAATTACACCCAAAAATTTTTTAAGATGTGACACGGTTACCACTCCGGTGCTTGATGGAGGAGTCAATAGAAAGTTTGGGACTCTAGGGTCATTTGTGGGGGAAAAAAAAGGTGTATTTCCAAGACAGACATTGCTGCTCATATGACTTTATAGGTTTTTGTCTTATTTTTGAATTGTTCTAGAGCTCTGCACCAGCTAACAGAAAAGGTCACAGTGCAGTCGTGTACCATTCCAGCATGTACATCTATGGGGGATATGTTGGCATCAAAGGCATTTCTCAGGAGTTTTGGGAATTCCATTTTGGTAAGTTAAAAAAGCAGTATAAAGTTTTGATACAGGGTAAAACAATTGCAGCAGGAGAGCATGGCTTCCTCTGCTAAGAAAATTCTTGTCAGTAGAAATGCTCTAAGTTCATTTTGGCTTCTCTTTGACAACATTTAGCGATAAATTCTGTCAATTCAATTAACTGCTGGCTGAAATTAATTAGTCTATTACACTGGGATAAGTTTTGCAGTACTTGCCAGTTTTACAGCTGAAAATCAGGGAGAATGTATGTTTACTATTCACTAAAATTCTTCAAGGATTACTAAAAACTTTCAGATACAGCAGAGACCTTGATTTCAGCCTATTAATGCCATCTTTTGATCTCAAATCTTCAACTGACCATGGGGAACCAAACCTGACAGCAGATAGCTTATTAGCATATTCATTACCAGTCTGATTATTGCAAATCAGATGATTCCCAGAGATTTCCTAAATGCATAAGTTGTTATCTGATGGCTATTCTTTTACTAATTTGAAACAAATGATGGGTTTACCTCATCCTTCCTTCCCTCATAGGGAGAATAAGTGTAGACATTAATGAATTAATGTTTTTGTTGACTGACTTTTTCCCTCTAACAGCCAGGAAACTATCTTTCTGTGTCAGAGTCAATGAACTGACAAAGATGTAGGAAAAACTGCTCTGTAAATAAAATTTCCATGGCATCTGTCATACAGCATCTGACATTTTCATTAAAAGTTTATTTCAAAACTGTTTTTTTTAAATGCACTTTTTCAATGTCAGAATTTAAGCTGTTAACTCGTAATAAGCTTAGAGCAGAAACCCGTGTTCTCCAACTGAATAGTTACCTCCTCCAGGAAGCAAATTCTTCCTCAAATAGTCAGGGTAAATTTGATCCACCTACAAATCAGTATTTTTGTCTCAGACACAAGGAAGTGGTTGTGTATCTCCAGCCCCTGTCACAGCAGCAGCCCCGGAGCTCGGCACGGCCACTCGGCAGTGGTTTATCACACAGCCATGTACCTCTTTGGGGGGCTGATGGGGCTCACTGAACAGAGGGACTTGTGGAGGTGGGACTTTGGAAGCAGCAGCTGGTCCAGCATCAGAACAAGGTAAACAGTTTTATTTGCTACACTGAAAAAGCAGAGAAAGAGAATTAATCTTACTCTTTGATACTGCATGAGGGTGGAAAGGGAGATGATGCCCTCTTGGTAATTGTAGGGATTGTTCAGATCAGGATGCAGTGCTGTTGCCATCCCTGGGGCTCCAGTTGGCTTTGCTCAGGAGCTGTTGGCAAGGTGTTGATGCAGCTGTCAGCAGTGTAACTTTGATGTCCCAATGCAGCTGTTCAGCAGTCATCCTTCTGAGTCAAAAGGAAAACAGAAGCTAAAATCAGTGCTAAGTTTCTTGTTGGTCTCCCCTTAACTGCTGGTTTCTCTTACCTTCAGCCAAGGACCTCCTCCAGTGGTAGGTCATGCTTCAGTAGTCTGCAAGGACTCTATGCTGGTTTTTGGTGGAGGGATTTCAAATTCCAGCCCTAATGATGACCTTTGGAAGTATCGTTTCCCTACGCGGACATGGAAGAAGCTTAGCAGTATTACAAAGGGAAACTTTTCTCCTAAAATGTATCACTGCATCTTAGGGATTGGTGTGGATTTCCAAACTACCTCAGATTTCGCTGATACATTCCCCAGCCACTGCAAGAGTGAGCACAAGGACCGTCCCCAGCTGGTGCCCATCCCGAGGCGCTCTGGCTTTTGCAGCTACTTCTGCCCACAGCCCACGGAGCGGAGCGACACCATCGAAATGAAAACCTTCAGCCTGCCCCTGGAGCCAGCAGAATTCCCTGCCTTGCAGACCACTTCAGAGACAGGACTAGGCCCAAACAGAGTCAGGAGCTGTTTGTCCAAGGACAAGTCTCTCCATCTGTTGGCCTGTTCGGGAGAGGCTTTTGCTGCTGCTCAGGCTGTGGGTGAAGAGGAGAGAACCGACTGTGGGTGTGTGGCCACGGGGGGTGAGATCAGCAGTACCAACACGCTGCTGCTCATCGGGGGCAAACCTTTGTCCAGCTTCTCTGAGATCTCCTTCAGGCAAATGGAGTTTGATTGCATGTGACTGCTTTGCTTGCAAAGTGAAGGAATAAATTCCCACCACCGTGGCAGTAGGTGGAAAACCAACTGCTTGCAACTGTCTTCAGCTTCCTATCAGCACACTGGGGAAAAAAATAATTAAACCTTCTCATATTGCTGCGAACAGATTTTTTACAATGTTAAGAAAACCCGACATATATTTAAGTCACAACTTGCATGTAAGTTGTGATTTCTGAGAGGAGCTTGTTGGAATGCTGCTCTTTTTGTTACTTTTCTCCTGGTCACTTCATACCCTTTCGAGTTGTAATGGGTGATGCTGCCTTGAAAATCAGAACTGCAGAAATCCATACTGGCTCCACAAGATGCCATTTCAGGAGCAAAGCTTGCTCGTTTTGCACTGGCATAAGGGAGAAATACAGTGACATTTGAGGGATTAAATTAGTCTTAATAGGAATGTTCTCTAAGATTTTAAACATTTTATATTCTTCAGGGTTCTTTTCACAATATATTTGCAACATGAGATGGCCTACAACAAAGGAACCCAACAGACAAATCAGCAACTGAATTCTAGAAGATATTGAAGGATTGTATGTAACCTTGAGGAAGTGAAACAATGAGTGCCCCCTGAAAATCATCAGCAAGGACCAGAGGAAGGGCATTTTACCTGTAAGAACAAAGGATGTGCCAAATGAGCGTTGGCTTTATTGAATGAACACAGAATCAAAACAGTTTGATTTCCCACACCAGGGTGGGGAGGGAACAGAAACAGGAGGGCTTGACAGAGTGGCACAAAGCATGGGCTGTTTTGACTGGTAACTCATGTTTTAAGCCACAAAGCGATTTCTGCTTTTCCAACTTCATCTCTCTTTTATCACCCTACATAGTACTTGTTACACATTTCCCTTCTGTACTAGTAAATTCTGAGTTCATACATGGTTTTTCTTTGCTGATAAGTGCTTGTTTTGCAAGGTAATATTGTCCAGTGTTCAAAGCATTTATTTCCATAGAAGTAACTAAATACTGGCCTTCCGACAGAACATCAGATGTCTGTAAGAGCTGCTGGTATCTGAAATTACCTGAAAGTGTAAGTTAATACTTCCAAGTATTTGAAAAGTTCACTTTTCAAGTGTTTCATAGGAATAGTGACTATCAAGTTATCTACAGATTTCAAGAATATTTACAGATACTTTCATCCTCTCTTCACAAGTAACTGTCACATGAATTCAACAGGAAAATTATAGATGGGTTTGCAAAAAGCTGCTTAAGAGTTTTTTGGACCATCCATGACCCTTACCTGGAAACAGAGGATTGTACACTGCCATGTGAATAAAGCCTGCTCCGTTTTCTATCACTATGTGTTCATTTTCACCTTTATGAGTCTAAAATACGTGTTTGAATTTTCAAACTGAACAAAGAACTTACCTTTCTGACCAAGGAATATGATTCTGCAAGCCCCAGTCATTTCCTTGGCTTCGAGGGCTGCCCAGGCTTTGAATTTCTCCTCCAAGAACAAGAATTTCCCAGTTTGAGGAGGTTTGTTTGGAAAGGACATCAGTACCGCAACTGAGCTGAGCGTGTACTCAGCACTGCAATCTCAAATCAGCAGCTTGTTTTCCTTGTGCTGACTGACATGTCTGTTTTGGCATTATCCTGAGAGCTGCTGTAACATACAGCCTTTTATCTGGGATTGACAAGAGAAGGAAATTTAACTGGAAAGGGCAACAATAAACCAGTGAGTTTTCCAAGTCACGCGAAAGCCTCCTGGCAGGTAGCGGTATCCTGGGGATGTGTAAGAGCCCCAGGAAAATGCCATCCAGCCTCTGCCATTCCTTTCTTCCTGCCCCCTCAAACTCTCTTCCCTTTGGCAGCCCCACGAAGGGTTTAACATTTACTCGGAGCCAATGCAGACGGGACAAGAGCCAGCCCAAAGGCAATGGCTTGGCACGGGCAGGAAAAAGCAGCTTGGATTGTGCCCATCTCCTCTGTTCCCTCCCCTGGGCTCTGCCCGTGTGCCAGGTCAGGTGGGGGCATCAGCACTGGCAGCACCACACCCACTCCATCACCTAAAAGATTACAAACTTCTCGAGCTGGCCCTAAGGCCCTGCTGTTCCCTGCCCCTGCCCAGGACACAAGAGCAGGGATTGGGAAAGGCCTGGCTGGAGGGATGGGGGCTCAGGGCTGGCTTGTGGCAATGCTGTGCAAGGGGAGAGAGCCCTGATCCTGACATGGGGCTCTGTGCTACAGCAGCTTTGCTGAAGCCACTGGAGGCTCTTTCTCCCCTTGTGTCCCATTCCCAGGTCTTCAAAAAACAAGGGTGAGCTCAAGCTGGAAGGGAAGGAGGTTGGGATTTGAAGTGGCTGCATCCCACAGATGCCCACAGGAGTGTCTGGCACCTCAGTCCACTCTGGGCATGCACAACCCATACTTCAGGTACCCCCCAGTGTGCAGACCTAGGGACACAATCCTTGCTCACACCACTGTGACACTTCCTGGGTCATATCCCCTTCCAAACCTCAGCCAGTGCTATCAGCTACACCAAAAGAGTTCTCAGAACACCTCACTCCTCTTTTCCCACTGCAGCCACCTTTTCCGAGAGGGAGAAAAGAGCCTTTGTGGATGTGCTTATGATATTTCTCTGTAACTATAGCAGTTAATGAGAATTCATCCCAGGCCCAAGCAGGTGACTAAAAGCTGCTGCCATCTGAAAGCTTGGTGGTGGCCTGCATGAAATAATGAATGGAATTACTCCAGCTAGTGGCAAATATTTAGAAATAAAACAAAACACACCATTTTTGGCTGGGACTGAAGGGGCTGCCACTGAAGTTGGCTGTTTAGGATGTCTCTGAAAAGCAGGGAACCCTGCATGTACCTGATATGCTCACAGAAATTCAATCCATAGAACAAAAGCAAAAGGATGCAGCATTCTTGGCAACCTCATCTGAGACACAAGATGTGCTGTTTTATCATAAATTGTATATAAGGGAACAAATTGATCAGTGCTAAACATCTCAACAAACTCATTGTTTTTAGCTGGCATTTGGTTTCTGAACATTAAAATGTATGAATGGCAGAAATACTTTCTTCTAAAATACAAATATTCAAAGAAGGTTTTTTCCATTAATAATAGAAAAACCTAAAGGTTTCATTGTTTTGAGTTCTAAGTGGATTTGAAGAACAATTCAGTGATTTATCAGTGGGATCATAGTTTGACCTACACAACAAATTATGCCACAAGAGAAATTATTTCCTATGATCTTAGTCATTAGGATGCAATAATTTCTCTTCCTTTTAATACTTTCCAAATAGTTTTTGAGAAAAAAAGATGATCAAAGGTTTAGTTGCCCTTTGCTGCCTTCTTTAGCCAAAGTCAGGGCTTGGGAGTAGTAAACAGTTTCCTTTAAATAATCTTTAGTGCTGCTATACTTGCAAACACAGCCCAGTCCCTTGCTGGAGACAAGAGTGAGGGTGCTCAGTTAACTGGCCTGCACTGGAACCACACTGGGCAGCTCGGGCTCTCCTTCTGGGCACACACCTCAGACTGGTTTTCAAAGGCACTGGACACTGACAGTCCTCCTGACCAATCTCAGCTCTGTTGGAAAAAAGCATCTACCTGCAAGCTTAGGTGCTGTTTTAAAGTTATGCTTTAACTGACAACAGGCTAAGTTAAGAGCAGCAACCCAGTGTCCCAAGCCACAGCTGACCCACCTCTTAGTGCTGTGCCCGTGTAATGCAGGGGGCTTAAACATGACTCTGCAAGACTTTTGCACTGACATGGTGTATTTAAGACAAAACTACAGCATAAACATTCCAAGACTGGGCTGAGTGGACTACAGATCTACTTGTTTCCATGAACAGTTTCAATACAGATCTCAGTGCAGTGCCTAGGACATTTCATATGTCACCAGTGTTGTGAAAAAGAAGCAAGAGGGTGCACTTTGTTTTATAAAAAACCAACAAATAAATTATATGTTGAGAGCTATTGCCAAGCTTTACATATAAAAAGTAAAAATACAGTAGTTAGTGCGGCTTTAACAAAACAAACCTAGCTAAAAAAATATTCTTATATACTTTAAAAATAAGTTTGTCCAGTTATATAGGTAGGGGGTGTGTGTGTTTATGGAGCAGAGTGCTCAAGCCAAGCAGTCAAAAGGAGGTGAATTCTGCAGGAGAATCCTGTGGCTCCAGGCCCTGTGGGTCAGTGCTGTGGCAGTGCCTGCTCCTCAGGCCAGCAGCAACACGGAGCCACTCGTGACACTGAGCCAGGCCTGGCTTTAAGGGGCTGTGCTGAGCACCTGCATCCCCCCAGCACTGCCAGGAGCCACTGCAGCACTGCCAGGAGCCACTGCACTGTGGGGAGGGCCCTGCACTCCTGTCTGTGGTGCCAACACCTGGAGCAAACACACCCGGACCACACCTGTGTCACTGAAAGGCCATTAACATATATTGGTGTATTTTTTGGTTGAAAAGCTATGATTGTCCAGCTGCATTTGAAAGCTGTGGCATTACAGTGTCTAACAGCTACATATATATACATATATACGTATATAGATACTACAACTTTCTAAATTCAGAAACACTATGCCCAGATAGAGCTTTAAATGCTAGCTGGCTGTGGAACAGAGCTGCTATCACTTCACCAGTAGATTTGGATTGTACCAGAATATGTTCACAATGCGAAAAATACATCCAGTGCTGTTTGTGAAGGACATGCTCATCCCAACCGGATGTCTTTGCTTCATGAAATGAGAAGGAAGAAGCAGGGTGCAGAAAAAGGGAGAGCAGGCAAGGACTGCAAACATTTTGTACAGAGCCCCACACATAGCTGCACTGTTCACCTGAGCTGCTCTAACAGGGTTCCAAATTTTCTTGCTGAAGTTGTGTCCAAAAAATTGTCCAAAATTGTCTTACATAGCTGTCTGTCTTGACAAAGTATGACTAAAATTTAAGTCTAAAATCAAATATATTCAAGCTAATTCATTAACCATGAGTGATTAACAGGTAAGTAGGTAATTTATGTCATATAATTTACCTAATATTAAACTCTATTATCACTGAACTAAAGAGAGTCCCTTAAATCTGGTGTAAGAAAGCCTCAACTCCCATATTTTAATGGCCATTTCCTAAGCCTGTAAATGCATGCAGCACATGCAGACTCTGATGGTCTTAAATGGGTGAGACTGAAATACATCTCTCTCAGGTTAATCAGTTTGAGGTAAGAGCTGGGATTGCTGTTATTATAAACACTCGATTTCTATAAAACCTTTTACTCCAATCACAGAGTGTGACTGGAGTAAAATCACTTTTACTTTCAGATCCAATCACTTAGCATTCATTCATTCATTCCTGTCAACTCATACAGCTTTTAAGTGGTTGGCAGACCTGCCAACATCCTGACACCAGATTCACACAAAAGTTTTATTTATAAATCTCTTTAAATAAATACCAAAAAATAGATTTTAAGAGAACGCTTGGACCCTACAGCCAATCAATCAATAGTATAGCAACGGTAGGAAAACTCTTTCTTCTCAGTAGCACACAGGCATTAACTGATACTTTGTAACACTAACTGCAGGAACTAGTATCCCTATTTGTGCTTGATAAAATGCAGGTGATGAGTAACGCTATGTTACCTGTTCGTCAGTCATGTTGCAACTCAGTACCTCTAGCTGCAAAGCAGAACAGTGATGCCAAACTGCAGGATGTTCAGATCACAAACTTGTGTCACCTTGGTCTCACCAGGCTCCCTATATAAGCAATGATTTGGTTAGCTAAGTAAGCTACATCAAGATAAATTGAGTGAATATTTGCTCCAAGTATCACATATTGCTGGGAAGAGTTAGGTTTTTAGACCCAAATCTTAGATATTGCAACTTCCCAATTTACTAGTTGAAATGTTTGCATTTTTATGTGAAGTTTCAAATATTAGTCCTCTGAAAATTGAGGAAAGCCTTGCCCCTTTGAAGTTTCTCTGTGTGTGCGCATGTATGTAATTACAACATTCCCCTCCAACCACTGCTATCCTGACCATGCTGAAATAACAGTTGGTTATTTGGAACCATTTAGATTTTAGGGGACACACTCACCACGCACTATTTACTTGTTATTTGCTGTAATGGCTCAGGAGGAATCTAAGGATGGTATTCAACACGCAGTGCTGGAAAACTGTAAACTTCTGTTATTCCAGTTTTGGGAAGGATTCAAGCTGACAGTTCACAGAGCTCCTGAACCCAATGGGAAGAGCCAAATATCAAACATGCCTAAGAAAATGCTACTGCATTCTGTCTATTTACAAACCCAACACATGTAGCTGGTGAATGCCAGCTCAGCTGCTGAGCAAACAGATGAATAGCAAGTGCCAAGTTTCCACACACAGTCCTGGCTTTGTGCAGGAAGCAGACTGTTGCAGCCATTGCTTCCCTTTTCCTGCAGGAACTTTGCTGGCAACTGCATTATTAATCCAGGCTAAGACATTTGATATTTGAATCAGGAATCTTCTACATTTTAATAAGCGGTAAGGCTCAGACTTTAAGTATAAAAAAAGCCAGTCTCAACTGGAAGTAGCAATGAGAGAGCTGAAGGGCTGGGAGCAGGAACCCTGTGCCTGGTCCGGGGCAGCAGCTCCGCTCCTCCGGCAGTGCGGGAGCAGGACCTGCCTGGGTGTGGCTGGAGGGGCACCTGCAGCACCTGCCACCAATCCTGAAATCCTGGTTCTTGAGGCAAGGGCTGCAAATCACTGCCTGCAGAGTCACTCTGGTATGTCAGTCCTACCAGCTTTCTCTGGTCCCTACATTCCTCTATTAAGGCCTCGGGGGTTTTGAGAAGCGGCAGTGGGCCACGTAAAATCCACGTGGCTTCTCCCTTAACAACACGCATTCTGCATCTCGCAAAGAAGAGCACGAGAGCAACAGCAGCACGAACACCTTGGTCTGAATGCAGCAGCCTCGCTGGGCCCAGCTTACTTGCACAATCCATAGTGGTTTGGTCCAAACCTTTGTTTACACTGAGACACGTGCACACAGCCAATGGGCAGAAACGAAGTAGTGCATACAGGTTCCAGAACCAATTTTCACATTTAAGTTTGTTTCTAAGAACCACATGCATGTAAGTATCTACAAACAGCAGCACTATGCAGAAAACACCATCCCATCCCCAGTCATATGTACAAACCTCTTCCTCCGAAAGAAAGATCACAGTTGTTTCATCTGTGCTTCCCTGTTAAGATGTGGGATTCACCATCTTTGTTTCTCCTCCCTCTGACTCTGCATTACTTTTTTCATAGGCTATATCACCAGGGTCCATACTGCTGCCCAGAGCTCAAATGATCTCTGAACTGTATGCACTGTACCCCAAACTTCACCTGAGCACCCAAAGACCTTCACCTGCTCTGTGGAGTGTGTGCTCTTACCTTCCCTTCTACAGAGAAGTGAATTGCTTACAGGAATTTTTCATATTTTTTTCCTATTTTCATGCTAGTCTTTCTATTATTTGTTCCACATACAACTATTAGATGACACTTGGAACAGGATTCAAAGTGGTGTTAAAAACTGATCCAGCTGTACCCTCATGCTGCAAAAATACTTGGTAAGTATTCCTGAAGCACAGCAACTGGAAAAAACACCCAGAAACAGCATGAAGAGAAACAAGAAAATTCTTTTCCTTTCTAGTCCTATAAGACAACAAAACCAATCAATAAGCAGTTCCTGAAGTAAGCTGCACTCACACCTTCACTGCTTTGGCTTTTAAAACACACAGATCTCTAGTCTAAAATGCATGTATTTGAATCGTGTAGGAAATTAAATGATCGGTGTCAGATGTGGGACCTCTGCTGTATTCTGCTAATGCTACAAGCTGTTTGGCAGGTAATTTGCACTTTCCTGGTTGCAATGAGCAGCAGCTCAAATCCAGTCTAAATAGCTGGTCACTGATGGACTAGATTTTCATACTTTCCAGGTACTGTAACAGGGCGTGCAAGGATTATTAGGGGGGTTAAGGCCAAAAAGGAGAGGATGTGTTGGTAAAATGAAGGAAAATCAGAGGGAATAATCACACAGAAGAAAATGTCCCTGGCTGTACGGGACAGTGACCACCATGGAGAGCCCGTGCAGGGCACGGCCACGAGGTGGCCCTGCGAGTTCTCCTCATCCCTGCGATGTTCATTATTCCACAGCCATCACGGCCCGTCTCACACCCCATAGCTCTGCGACACCTTCCAGAGCACCAGAGCCGGCTCAGGGTAAGGAACAATTAACCCAGCACGAGCAGAACACAACTGTTTTCTTTTCCTCAGTTCAGAACTAGCTCCAGTGTGACATTTTGCTTCTCCCGAGGGAGAAGATCAAATGTGCATGTGGTTTTACATCCTGGTTCAGGCTGCAATTCCAGTTAGATTGTGATAAATGTAGAAGTCTCTTCCTGGATCCTGGCAAACCAGCCGGCTGTCTGACTCCTGTTCCACATGAGTTTGATCCCAAGCAAGTCTTTTGGAAGGATCCCTTGGAAATATGTTAAAATATTTGAGTTTTTACAAGGTGAAGGTTTCAGAGACTCCTTCTTCTAGAGTTCAGTGGTGAGTAAACATTTTGTTCTCACTGTAGCATCCTCAGTAACTGGGCTAAAAGGGGACAAAAAAAATAAGGCTCTGTAAATAAACTCCTCTAAAAAGGTCTGTCATGATGGATTACAAGAAAAAAGTATTTCTTCAAAGAGCATTTATGGTTGTTCCCCTTGTAACTTAATGAGACCAACCGACAAACCTTTCTAATGGACAACTGCAAAAGAGCAAACTGAATGAAATTTAACCAATGCAGCAGTAGCACCACTGCCATTCTTTAAAAATGGTCACTGCAAGGCCTGATCATCACTGCCATCATTCTGCCTCATCAGCATAGCAGAATGGAATAGCAAGGGAAAAGGTTTCTACCCATTTGGTTTTTTGATACCTTATGGCTTGGAAATAACTAGGGGGCATCCCTCTCTACCCCCATTTATCCTCTGGCAGAGATCTCTGTAAGTTTCTGTAATGAGATTTCTCAGAAATATTTTCTGTATATGAGGTAAGGAAAAAAACTGAAGTGAAATTATAATATACAGACATCAGTTTATTTGTAATATTTCAAATGCTATAAACTGAGACAGAGCTACAGTTTATTAGCCAGGCACTGTGTCTAAATGGCCACTGTAACATGTCAGTGGAAGCAGTAAGAGTGCCCACACACACTTGTGGAGTTAGCTGAGGAGACCTCACCTTGCAAGCACTTCAGGTGTCTGCTGGGATGATGTCAGTGCAGCTGAGGACATCAGGGTCTCCGTGCTGCCTTTCACTGCCTTCAAAGATAAGGCAACACTATTTCCCAAAGGCCCGTTGGAAATCAGTCCCGTCTGAATGGGGAAGAATGAAACAAGAAACTCAAACGCCAGCTAGAACAAAACAAGTTAACTTTTCGTATGATTAACTTATAAATGGTAAAAATAGGATTCATTAAACTCCAGCCTGGGCTTTACTAAATACGAATTCTTTAAGAAATTTTATGGCATTTATCTGAAGTACAATACAGTAAAAATGAAGTTTAATTATTAACAGGGTATGTTGTCTGATTTACTCCAATTGAATTAGTTCACTTTTTTTTTTGTCTGGTACATTACTTTGTAGACCTTCAAACTATTAAAAATTACTGTATTTTATTATTTAACTTGAACTCCCGTTTTTTAATCATTACAAAAGCTTTCATTTCTTTCTTTGTTAAGAAATGGTCAAGTAACTCACTGGCACTATCCACCTCGGTGTCACAATGGGCTGGGAAGACACCTACAAATAGCAAACAAAAGCTCAATTAAAAAGTTGAAAGTAGCTGAGAACGTTGTCAAAATAGCATTGCCTCCCAAAACAACACCTCCCCCAAAGAATCTCAGATATTTGCCCCTCGTTAGCCTTTGAATCACGCTAGTGATTAGGTGGAGATGTGGCACCCACTGATCACAGAGCCAGACACTCACTGGGAGCTGCTTCAACTCGGTGCTCCCTTCCAAAGGAAAGAATCCATCATCTTTTAGTGCTTTGTGGACAACCTTAATCCGGAGCACACTACTGTCAAGAGTTTAAACATCCTCCTTCTTCCCCCTTTCTCTCGGTGCATACAATAACTCCGTTTTGCCAGCATAGATTATAAGAGATTTCTTTTTATCTGTATAAAAGGCTTGATTTGTATTACTGTATTACAAGTTTACTTCTCAGGTATTTGTGTGTATATCTATATATATACACAGACACATACACATAGATCTTCCCATATAATTTCTGAATTATGTATTACTGAATCCTTATGTATCCCCAAAAGTGTGAGAAGCAGGCTGGCACTTGCAGCTCTACTAAAACAGTACTAGAGATTCCTGTGGCACACAGACAGGTTCACTCTTCGGGTTCCTTCATTTCCCCTGCAAAGCTGTAAAGTCTACACCCCCTACACCAGCCACCCTGCAGGTGGGGGCCATATGAGCACTGATCCCTGTCCATCACTTCTTTCCACTGCCTGGCAGACAGACAGTAAAGCCAGAGAAGAGTTCATGAGTAAAAATCACTGTTATGTGCAAAGGAGGAAGTTGGGGTTTGAAATACATTTACCCGAGGTGTGGCTTCTGTAAAGTCAATTAGATTCTCTGTCAGTGATGTTAAGGAAACGTCCTGGTCATCTGGAGTGCTCTATGGAATAAATCAATTTTGAATTGAATTCCCAGTAGTAACCACATAGGTCTACTGAATACTCTAGTGGCTTCCTGAGTAATAGACCAGTATCTTTAATGAACACCACTTTTTATCAGGCCTATTTTTTCAAGTCTTTTAATTTGATCTTTTTTAATAGCCTTTTAATTTCCCTTGTTCTCAATGGACTGGAAACAATTCATTGCCCTGTAAGCAAGCAGTGAAAATGTCCCTTTGCCTCTGCGAAGGTGGGGTACTGTGCCATTCGAGAGGTCAGCAAGGCCTGGAATGGGGTGTTTGAACTCGGTGAAATTTATGATTATTCAGTAGGATCAACTATGTAATACTGGCTTAGAGGCCCAACAGCTACAGGACAGGGAGTTTTGGTCATCCAAAACAACTTGTCAGTCTGCTCAAGTAAAGGCAGCACAGGTCCAGTGCTATTGGACTCTGCTTTTCTTTTGGAGAGGGACAAAAGAAAGTTTAATCCTCGAATTTGTGCTCTTCATGGAGTCCAGTTAAAAATTACCTTTAGGTAACTAGAATATAACAAATGATCATCTAAATTTAAACTTTTCCTTCTGTGGTTCTTTTGATGGGAACTGCCTATGTCAGAATTTCATCCCTACAGTCTCCTTACTGGAGCATAAAATCGTTGGGATGTAAGGGGCTCCCCAACAGTGTGAGAAAAACAACCAGTTTAGAAAAACAAGAGTTACGCCAAGAACCGGAAAGGACACGCAGAAATGGCCTTTGGAAAGATCTGTGCAGTGTCTCTGCCTGCTTCAGAAAGCACTCTGGCATTCCCCAGCGCCTGGCATTCACAGAGTTATGAGAGGCATGCAGCAAGGTCTGCTGGGCTTGCCTGGAGGCATCGGGAGTTCAGAATGTGACACAGAAACCTTCCAGACTGGCAGGTGGTGATACCTTTGAAACAGCAGCCTCAGTTTGAGCCAGATTAGCTGGAATTAGCAGGTCCTCGTGGTTAGAGTCAGCATTGTCCTCATTCAGCGTCTTACTGAAAGGGGAAAACATTCTCATTAGCACCCTGCCTGGACAGCATGGAACAGGGCTGCTTCCCAGATAACTCAAAACCTTGACACCAGTTTCACGGAGATAGAAAAAAGACTGATGTTTGTATCTTAATGTAAATGCCTTCCAACTACCTCAGCAGATTACTGCTTTCTCTCATAGTTCCAGTTACAGCTGTGTATAGTACTCTACAGTATCGATGTCTTCTATCTCAAAGGAGTTTCTTCAGCCCTTGTGTCTAATTTGCCTGAAGCCTTTCCTGTCATCCTCTTATCTTCCTCTTTAGAGCCAGGGGCAGCACGATGTCAGCAATCTCAGTCCTTTCAGAAGATGAGAGAGATTCACCTACTGCTTGCAAGGATACTCACCCCGAGGCCTGGCCTACACTGATTAACTGCTGCAACAGTAATTAAAAATGCATCTGTAAACCTGCTTAGTTAGATGTAGCCTAAATGCTCAGCAACTGTTCCTCATCTTTTCAGACCTTTTCATCATAATCTCCACGTGGCCCCCTTACCCCAGAATCATGTTTCTCCAGAATCACTTACGGAACAAAGGTGTTTGAAGCAGGGATTGCTCTCAGCAGCTCTCTTGGATCTTGAAATACCGGACTGGTTGCTGGGGGACTGCTCTGTGATTTGCCTGACAGGATAATGTTCCTGGCACAAACCAACAAAAAACAAGCAAAACAGAAAACAGGTACAACCTTCCATGGAAAGCTCTTTATGAATCACTTGTAACGATACAGTTTTGGGAATGCTGGTGTACATTTTATTTTACATTTTATTTACAGTATCACCCTCTGCTCTTTGAGGTCTGCCACATGTGCATCTTCACAAATGGTCAAGTTGTTAGACATTTTAAAGACATGTTAGACCTCTCAAACTTTTTCAATGTCTGCAATCCCACTGGACCCTGCAATCATCTAATAGTTATAATTCTCAGGAAATTGTCACTGTCAGGGATTTGTATACAATTTTTTTTCTCCATTAGAAAACACCGACTGTGAACAGACCCATCCCTTCTCCCCATATTGAAGCTGTTCACATTTCAGAAATAATTAGTGATTGAAATTGCGTTTGTAACAATGGTCATCAAGTATGGGAGAATAAAGAGCATCTGTATTATCTTGTATATAATAAAACTTAAAAGTTATAACCCTGATTTTCATCTCAAAACCACTTCACACTCATGAAGTTAAGCTACCCTATGCAAGGTAAAATGCAATGATGACTGAGCCACTGGCAGACCACACTAAACTGCAGGTTCTTAGCTCTGTGGTGGGATAACTACACCACATGTTTCTTACAAATCTATTCACTACCTGGCAGCAGCCTCCTGAACATTGGAATTCTTGACACCTGTCATGCTGTCATCTTTTCCAACCTGAGAGGAAGAAATGAACAGAAATGAATATAACATTTCTGATACCTGTTTCCATCTTGTGTCAATTCTGAGATTCACAGCAGAGCTGAGCGTCTCTATCCCGGCACAAAAACGTGCTGTTCATCTACAGCTCAGGGACTCAGAACATCAATTCCATGTGACAACTTCAGTGCAGAAATAAAAATAATTCATCAACAAGCCAAATAAAATACCGTTATTTGCTAAGGAATTTACTATAACATGCAAGAAGCCCAGTCTTAGTGACAGAATAATTGCTTAATTAGGAGGCAACCTTTGGAGGCTGCCTGTCTCAATGACCTCTCAAACCAGGGCTTGCACAGGGTCTTGTCCTGTTACCTGTTGAGTATCATCAAGGACAGAAATTCCACCTTGGGTCCTCCATTCCAGTACAGAACCATTATCACTGTGAAGAAAGGCTGAACAGCCCTCTGACTCTGCCTTGGACAAGGCTCTTGGAACACCCTTATCTGCAAGGCACCTTCTCCAACATCAGGCAGTTGAAGAGAAATAAAAGATTTGAGAGCGTCACAGCTCTGTTCAGTCAAGTATTTACCTTGTGCCCTGCTTCTGCCTGGGCCTTCAGAATATTGCTTTTGAGATCTGCTGGAAGCCACTTTGCTGCTACGATTGGGCTCTCGATTGCATTGTTAAGACATTTATCTTTCAACTTCACCACTTCATCCTAGACATGAAAACATCTTTATCAGAAGCAGTTTCCACATGGACAAGTCTGGGCTGAAGTTTATCAACATCTCTAAATAACAACAAGGCTCTGAAGCCAGAGGAAAGTCAGCAGATTCATACTGAAATGAAAAAGCAATTCTTTCCTTTATTTTGGAACTCAGTTGTAATGTCACAGCAACACAAAGTAAAAAGAAGCACAATGCTTAAATGTGGATATGCAAACTGCTGTGCTAAAAATACAGTGTGCAAGAAATGAAGTGCATCCTAAAACTGCAGCCTAGTTTACTGGTAGGAGATCAATATAACAGCCATTATATCATGTCAGTGTAGCCTAAGTAAAAGTTGATAATTTATTCTCAAATGCAAGCAGGGAGGATTTATAATTTAAAATCCACTTAAAAGTTAGACCAAGAGTTTAATTAATGTGCTACTAACTACCTCTCCCACCACTGATTATATCAGAACAAACTGGCAGCCAGATACATAATGAAGAGAAGTAAGAATGAGATACCTTTCACTACAGTATATTTCATTATGAGTATTCCATTTCTTAATTACAAAATGTTAATTAAGCATTCAATCTACTAATTGTGATTTGATTAGTGGCAGAAGTTAATTAGCTGAATGAAAACTAAACCCTGTGACCTTCCTTTTGAGGGTACGACTCAGCAGGGGGAGACAGAGTCCTGCCTTCCTCACCATATGCCACAGTCTAGGGCAGGCTCTTCCCAAGGGAGGCAAGTGCTGCAGGACTGCCTGGAGCAGGGACAATCCTGCTGCACTCCTACCTGCACCAACTGCAGCGTGCCCAGGAGGAATGAAGCCCATTGCAGAGAGAGAGCAGAGCAGAGGGGTTAAAAAGAGGTGAACACCTGTCCCTCCCACAGCTTTCCATCCACTTTCAGCTTTCTACATTCCCTGGAGACACTGGTGAGAACTTGTAGTTATTTGGTCTTTAGAGAGGGGAAAATCATTTCCTTTTTTTGTCTCCCTTTAAATCATCTTTTGGGGTATCCAAATAGGATCTTAGGAGACTATGTAAAGGGGAATCCATTTTCAAATTTTGATCCAGTCAGCAATGAACTTCACAAAATATCCAAGGGTCACTGTCAACATAAAAAACTATGAGGACTATCAGTACTTTTAAGTACTTTTATTTTAAAGAAGCTGCTGGAATTGCCAAAAGGGATATTACAACTGAATTATTATTATTTGTACAGCTGCAGCACCCAACTGTGATAATCTTAAAGTCTTTACATGGGACCTCACTGAAGCAGATGCCATATGTGACAGTACCTGCACAGCATTTTGAATGCATTATTCCACCAATACAGTAAATCTGATCATTTTAACTGAGCACATCAGTACACTGGTGCTTGAAGTACCATTTTATTGTTTAACTTCCTCTCAGCTTCCTCCAACTGAACAATCAATTTAATTAGGTCACTCTAGTCTATTAATTATTAGACTCCTTACTTTTGAAAAGCTTAGTACTATTACAGAATATTTTAATAGAGCATGAATTTCATACCACCAAGGAAATATTTCCCTCAATATTAATGATCCATTTTTTTCCAACTCTATTTTGCACTTGAAAAAAGCATAGGTGTCTTACAGGTTTTTTTACTGAAAAAAGAATGTAGCTAGAGGGAAAAGTATCAGCACCTGCTAACGCCTCAAGATGTCTCTAATTTACAAGACATTTCAGTTGTTCACACAAAACGGTAAAGCTGCTGGGCTTTTTCATTATTCTAGCTCATTGGGAATGTTTGTTGTTTCCATGGACTAGATAAACTATACTTGTACTGTGTTCTTCAATCACACCATGGAGCTAGGCAGCAATGCTAAAAGGCAAGGAAAGATTAAAGGCAGTAACAAGGCATGTGATCCCAATGCTTTGTGCTTTTGAGTTCTGTTCCTGGTCCCACTAAAAATCACTTTGTGCAGGAAGATGGAGCCTAATACAGGCACATTTTGGAGCAACTTCCATGTACTTACAGATCACAACAAATTCAGAAAAAGTAAACCCTCATGCCCTTGCATTTCTGACTCGGGAGCAGACTTTGAGCATGGGCAAACAGGGTGAACCTTTATTGTTCATTTCCCTTCAGAAGCTGATGAAAGCAGAGTGTTGGTGTATTTAAAGCTATTTGCTCTCTTTTTCAGATCTGGTCACTATGCTAGCGAAAGCTGGGAACAAAGTCGCATTCTTCCATCCCAACAGATTTTGGCAGTGAGCAGCAGAGAAGAATGAAGCCATTCATTCTCTCGCTTCCTCTTTTTCTCCAGAAGAACAGGCGTAGCTAGATAAATATTTCCCTATCAAAGAAATCAATCAGGATTGATTGATTGCAAGAATAGAATTACATAAAGATGACTCTCAGGCCATCTCTGTCCCTGATGGAAAACAGTTAAAGGATTTTTCATTAACAAAGCTGAAGTGAGCTGGCATATAACAGTGTCATGAAGTTCAGCATGCAGCTCTGCCTTCGTAAGTGGAAAGATAACACTTTCCTGTAGCGCATTTTACCAAACCTCTAATGTACTGTAACAGTTTCTAGATGCGCTGAAATTTGTAATCACACACGTTTGGAGAGAATGCTGCAATACTGCATTCCCTCTGAAATAACAGCAATCTCCAGGATCTAAACTTATTGCAAGGTTTTAGTGGATATACTGCAGTCCCATGCAATTCTGCCAGAAAAGGATACCAAAACCACTTCTTTTACTAATAGATTAAGAAAAAACAGTAAGTACAGGAGAAGAGCCCACTGGTTTATTTTATAACAAGCACTATAAATAAAGGCTTCTATGTTTTCTAAAGCAGCCTTCAAAGGCAGGAAACAAGGTATTTTTAATAGTGACATTTAGGTCACTCTTTTCAGGACTGGTTTCCAAACCATCAACCTTCCTCTCTGAAGGGTGTGCTCATTTGGTGCTGCTGTAACCTAACATGTCTTTGCAATCTGAAGCATCGGGAATTTCAAGTATGCAGAGAGTCTCTAATCTTTGTCTATCTTTTTTTAAACAAACACTCCTAAGTGACTTCTTGGTAAGCTACATCATAGGCAGAAATGTTTTATTCTATCTCTTCGACCCTAAAAAAACTTCCAATGACCTACTCTTACATTTTCCTAATATCATTTGCACTTCCTTCTTGAAAGCTGAACTGTGTTTTACCCACCTGTTGGCATACTGTTGATCCATAATTCTCTGTTATGCAAACGTTCTTGCTCTCTAATCAGGTTACTGTCCCCCTAGTATCTAGAACCTCTAAAGTTACTCAGCACCTCATGTGACAGCAGCTGGATGACTGTGACTGCTCTGTATTGGCAGCTGTTTGTTAGATTAGCTCATTACAGGAATCTTAGCTTGCTTATTATAAATCAGCCATGATTTAAAAACCACTGAAACAGTTTCGGTCCATTCTCTTCAATGAACCAATTAAATGCTTTTTCCCTCTCTGTCTGAACAAAAGTGGAGCTGACCAGGCTAAAATATTCTTAAATAAACTGTGATCGTTTGCTTCAGTTTATGCAGAAGCAGTGTTTCAGCATAACAGGAGCTACAGTCTACTGACTAATCTTCTTAGAGACCTGGTAATCTTTGTAATGCACTCACCAAGCAGAGAGGTGCAGCAGGCAGCCCTGACAGCAGCCTTTAAAGGGGACATGAGCCAAGCAGCACCACCCACAGCAGCAGCCTTCTCTCACATGGAGGTGGCAAACACATGCTTAGGAGTGGGCTTAGCTCAAACACACACTGCTAAACACCTCTCCTGGCACCTGGTTCCTGTTACTATTGAGGGAGCAAGAAAAATCATAGCTGCTTCACTGAAAGTTAGATAAATATTCGGGCCTCCCTGCAAGGGAGGGTAGCCTAAACTGAGATAACACTGCCAGGTGTTTCACTCTCTCTGCTTGCCCAAAACAAAAAAATCTCCCAAAGCTTTTGCATCAGAGAAAGCAGAGTAATAGAAAATTAAATTTCATTTTTTAAAGCTTATTAAAAAACCCAGAAGAATATCCTGTCTGGGGGCAGTTGTCTGATAACCAGTCAACCTGTCAAAGTTCAGTGCTGTTGCAAGGGAGGATCCTAGCCTCTCCATCCCTTCTAGCAACCCTACTTCTTTTCACTCCTGCCCTGACATTTCTTTGACCCCTTCCCTGCACCTATTTAACTCACTATTTACCGACTTAAAGAGCAAACCTAAAGAAACCTAGCACCTTAACAAAAAATTCGAAACAAAGGCAGGAAAAAAAAATTGTTTGCCAGTTTGTAGATATATTTGTTCACTGAAACCTGCAATGATTTCTGACGGTGAGAGAGGAGAGAGGGAAGCTGAGGAAGAAAGAGTGAAGAAGGAGGGAGAAGAGAGCCCTTGCCCTGTTCAGGGCACTTAGGCTTGTACTTTGGCTCAGCTGCCTGTGAAGTGCAGCCTGACTTGCTCAGAGGGATTTGAGAGCAGTAAATCAAACCAGATCACTCCTCTGTGTAAACACAGAGCCAACACCTACATCAGAGAGCAGGTACAAACTGGTTACTTAACGGGAGGGACAGATCATCAGCAAACTTGACTCAAAACAAACGTCAGAACAACCTTCTTGGAACTGAAAAATGCCAGGAAAGCAGCTCAGCCCTTCCAAAAAGAGGGGTGAACTACTGAATACCATACAGGTAGTAACCTACAGATAAAGACAACTGAGAAACATTTCAAGCATTTATGCCTTTTACTCCCACTGATTTTAGAAAACCTCACCAGGCTGCAGTCTTCAAACATGCACCTCTGCCCCCATCTTTATCTCACTGCCCTGCCACACGCAGGCTTATATATCGTAAAGCATTTGTATTTCCTTTACTATCCCACAGTACTACTCACTCATAGCCTTAGAAGTCATGCAAACAGATCAAGGCAAGTGGAAGACTTTTCAGAATGATCTGAACAAAATTCAGGACGGTAGCAAGGGGAATAAAGACCAATTACCTGTATGTTTATGTTTACGTTGGGACGCTCAGTCAGCACGGGGCTGCTGCACTCTGTCTCCAGCTGTTTCAGTTTTAGGAATGTGTCTTCAAATGCTGAAAAAGACAAAAAAAATATCATCTTCCTAATGCTAGCATGTAGTTATTTGACTTGTAACTTGCATTATTCCTGAATACTAATTACATAATTTTAAAATTATGCAGAAAAACACAGGGATGGGGGAATCTACTTGCTCAAGCTTCGGTGCAAATTTCAAGCCTGCAGACTGTGTGCACCAAATCACAACACTCTGCACTCCTGGGAGCTCATTTACTCAGCCATCCTCACAGTGAGCAGGCAAACACAGTTAATTGCTTAGATGGTTGCACTTTACTGCATTTGTGGACAAAGTTACATCCAATGAAGAACTGACTTTTCCCTTGTATCTCCTGTCCTTGTTGTTCCAGTAATGGGTAAAATTGTCCTTATGCATATAATCTAAGGGAGCTTCCTAAAACAGTTCCACATTTTTTGTAAGGAAAAAAATCTCATATCAACCTAATTATTTAATCTTGATCTCACACATCATAATAGGAAAAAATCTGTCAGTTTGCTTACGATCAGAGTCTGCTTTTTCTGCAGCAGTTTCCTTCATACCAGGAGGAGGGCAACTAACAGCCTCTTCTGAATCTTCTGTTGCCAAGCCAACAACTGGACGGCCCACGGCATCATCCACACAGGTTTCTGGCAACTCTGTGCTGTCTAGCAAATCAACAAGAGGTATGCTGCAAAGGCAGAAAGATGGGCAGAGAGATGCACAATCATGTTACCACTCTTCCTGTAACAAGAAAAAGCTTTAACACATGCAATCTCTTTATTTAGGCTGTCTTCTGCTAACCAGTCATAATCTAGAAAAACTGTTTCAAGTAACTAACAGACATTGGCTTTCAGTGAGCTTAAGAAACATGAAAAAGGGAACATTTCATGTCTGTATAAGTGACTTCATAACAGAACAGGTCTATGTTTTCTGCTGTGCCATCACAGAGAAGTGGAAAAAGTGAAGAGAGAAGTTTTTATCCATGAAATACACTTTTTGGAAGAAACATTTGAAGTTTTTCTAACAGACTCAAGGCACCCTTTAGGATTTTTACAAGAGAAAAAGGTAAGTTAGGGGGAGGGAAGCTGGTATCACAAAAAGTTGTTTGTGCAGCACTTCACCCAACACTGGTAAGCAGAACAGAAGGCAGAAGAGTGCACTGCACAGGACTGCACTGACGCTTATAGTCAGGCATACCTTGAACCAGTTTCAGTTTTGTTAACTTAGGCAGAGCCATGAATGAAACCTTAGCAGTCACAGTGTTTTAAGTGAACCACAGCATGTACTCCATATCCTGTGAGGATCACTTGTTTCACCTCCTTTGGTTTCTGATGGAAATGTCTCCTTTTAATTTTGCCCTTTGAGCTGTATTTTCAATGAACAAGGAAAAACAATTATAAAAACAAGAATGATATTATGATGCTTATGTTGTGCAAGCTGTGAGGAATCTCATACATTTCTCTAAAGCTTGGGAACAGTTAAGGCTATCCTAACAGCAAACTAACAAACACAGAAACCACTGCTGCACAATGCAATGGTCAATCAGACAGCCTGTGCATACAACTGCAGCTTTACTGCTGCCCAGTTCAATCAACCATCACACTCACAGTTTGGCTACAATATTGATTTAAGAAGAAAAATCTATCAATCCCTTTTGCAAGTCCTGTCTCAACTATGAGAACAATGATATCAAGCCCATACCCACCACAACAGAACAGAACCTACCCTTAAGCACAGACAAGGGAAATTTTCTACTTGTCAGTTTAGACCAGCTTATCCCTTACTACTACCAGATTAGTGCCTCATGCCTCTCTCCAGCCCCTGGAACCTGGAAGCAATGCCCTGTTGTCACTATAGAGGTTCCAGGAAGAAACTCCTTCCCTTCCAGCTCAAGCACACAAAGAATCCTTTCAATGCTAAATATATACCTCTGAAAGAGATTAGAGGATATCACTGTTCTAGTGCTAATAATGTACAAATCATTGTAAGACAATTAATTGCTGTGAGGCAAATTGAGGCCACTGGCTTGATTCTCTTAAAGCAGTGGAATAAGAAGCTACTCGCAAAGCAAATAATAGGAAACTTTTTTAACCTCCTGTGCAGCCTCTCTGCACCACAAATGGGAAAAGGCAAACAGCACACAGTCTTGCAGAGAGGGAATGATGGATACAGAGATTTAATTGTCAGAACTAACAGACAGAAAGAGATGCTCTTCCAATTAAGGCAACAAGGAAAGTGAGACTGAATCCCATACCTTACTTTCCTGATACATGAGTCAAAATATTTTACAATCTTCACATGGAGACAATTTTCTTGCTATTTCTGACAGTTTTCCATGACCACCATCTTAAGAAGTTCAGATTTTACCTATAGTATGGAGTTGCTGACACCATGATATTTTGAAGGAACTTGGCATAAGCTGCTATGAACTCCACACCCAGAGAGGTGATAGATGGTGGTAGAGCACCAGTAACACTTCTTGTGCTTGAATCTCCCAATGCTTTTCTTAGTATTTTAAGAGATAATGCATGAAAAATGAAAATTTTCTTCCTTAATTGCTAGGATAATTACACTAGACTTTTCCTCCTCATGACTACTACAGTAACATTTACTAGACAGATAAGAGAGTTGATTCAAAAACTTGCCTACTACAGATAAGGGCAGTCTTGATATCTGGCAACATAGAAACAGCACAGTGTCTACTGTGCTCCAAAAGCTGTGCACTACCCAAAAGCTGTGTACTACTTACACTGAGATGGTCAAAGTTTGTAAAGAACCTTACTGCCATTTGTGCCCTGGGATGGAGACCTGGCTGAGGTAGCACAGACAACCAGGGTGAGTCCCTGCAGCTTCACCCCGCATCAGGATACGGCCTCAGGGAAATTAAATGAATTTTGGATCAAGTCAAGGAAGTCTCCTAAGTCAGGATTCAAGTAGGAATTGACCCCATCTTGCCTTCAGACCCACTGAAACACCTCCTGAGCCACGTGAGAGAGGCAGTCAATAAGAGGAAAGTAATACTTGGGAGACCATCAGCCACTGGAATTTGCAGGCATGAGTTCTCCAAAGTGCCCAGCTCTGGGCTTCCCAGGACAAGAGACACACGGATATATATACTGCAAGGAATGCAATAAAGGACAACAAAGGGTCTGGAGCACCTGAGATAGGAGGGGAGCCTGAGATCTGGGACTGTTCAGCCTGGAGAGGAGAATGCTCAGGAGGATCTCACCAATGTCTATAAAACCCTGATGGAGGGAGCAAGGACAACAGTCAAACTCTTCTCAAGGGAGCCCAGAGAAAGGACAAGACGCAATGGGCACAAACTGAAATACAGAAAATTCCACTCTAAACTGTAACCCTAACCACAAGAAAAAAACTGACTTTTCTTCCTGTGAGGTTGGTGAAACAGTTCTCTGGAGGGTGTGGAGTCTCCATCCTTGGAGATACTCAAAACCTGCCTGGCATGGTCCCAAACAACCTGCTCTACTCAACTCTGCTCTTACCATGGGGGTGGACTGCCTGATCTCCAGGTGTCCTTCAGCCTCAACTGCTCTTTAATTCTGCAACAGCTACACAAAACTTCTCTGACACCCAAGGACTCAGACACTACTTGCAGTGGCCTGACCTCAATAAAAGAACATCTGAACTTAAGACTCTGCAATAAAACAGTGATTTGTTATTGCAGCAGTGTTCTTGCGTTTTAAATACAAAACTATCCCAAATTTCTCCATTCAAATTAGTGGCTTCTTCTCCCTCAACTACAGAGACATTATACAATATTGTAAAGTTAAACAACTTATTTTTGTTTGCATATTCTCATGCAACTTTATAAATAAAGAAACAAATAAATAGGTTTGCTCCACACCAGAAGTTTACAACATCCACCATTCAAAACCTAAAACTAAGAAGAGCACAAGAGATTGTTCCAATCAGCTTGGTGTCACAGATCTTTAGTTTACAGCTTGCTTATGTTTTTTTTTTAAGCACAGTTGTAAAATAGAGACTCATATTTCATTAGCAAACTCTTTCCCCTCATCAGATGTGGGGGTGAAGAGGCCAAAATATCTCAGGCAATATTGTGTCCTGGCTGACACTTACTTGGTTCTTCAGGTCTGGATATCTGAAAACAATGTTTTTTTATTTCTGGGCTCTGTGGCAATTTGAAACAGAGTGATATAATTTGAAAATCATTCAAACATAAAATCATTCAAACATAAAAGCTAAATATAAATTAACTTTAAAAAGCCCTTTGTTACAACTTTTCTTCTTTTTTTTTTTAAATAGGAAAAGAATATTGCAATTTAAAAGCAACAATCTTCAGAAAACACAGTGTGTTCAAGGGTAAAGGTTTGTTCTTCATGCTGTTAAAGGCCCTCAAGAATACCAATGAGCCATGAAGCTGGAGTCTTAACCTCTGACTTAACAATTAACCTCATGAATCATATAGCAGGACTGGTGTTTGTCAGGAAATCTGGAAATATTTGTTTCTTTTCAAGTGGACCAGAGAAGCAAAAAAAAAGAAAAGAAAAATTTGTAAAAAGAAAAAAAAATATTACTCTTTGCCTTTTTGACAGTTCTGATAAATTTATTCTTTAAAAATTGAAAATAATTCTATTTCATTTCCAAACAATATTTCTCAGAACAGGTCTTATTGAGAAAAAAAATAGTTTTCAGATCAACCATGTATCTTAGACATTTTTACATGATCATAATTCAAAAGGAAGGGCAGTTACACCCTCTATTTCTCTTAGATTTTTGAAACCACATTATAACCCACTAGTCGCATATGTAGTTTTATAACAAATGTGACTCCCTGCATGGCTCTCAAATCCAGCTAAAAAAAAAATTAAACTTTCAGTCATTAAGAAAAACTTAACACAATTTAAAAAATATATCTATCTATATACATACATAGATAGACATATATTGTTTTTAAAGTAACAGTGATGTGCGGCTTCTGGTCTATACGTTGTTTTTCTTTAAAGACTCAATACCAACAGCACAATCTGCAGAGCCTTTGCAAGAAAAGCTTCTGCTCCTCTCTAGTCAGCTTCGGGTCCGTTGTCCTTGTGGCAGAGGGAGCTCGGGCGGTCATTTCCCAGCCCCTGCCGGGAAGCAGTCCGGGCTCCAGCAGGGCCCGCGGTCAGAGGCTGGTCATGGTGGCCGGCACAGCGCAGGCCGTGCCGCGCAGCCCCGCGCCGCCCAACGCGGGGCACTGTCCGTCCGCGGGGCACTGTCCGTCCGCGGCGCGGCTCCTCGGCGGCGCCCACGCGGCTCCACCACGCTGACAGCGGCCGGCGGCGTCGGGGGGCCTGGAGCGGTGGGAGCGGGAGGGGCAGCGTTAGTCAGTGGGCACGGGGGAGGAACAGGGGGGAAAAGCAGAGCAAGGGTGAGGACGAGACTGACACGAAAAGACGAGGAAAAGGGAAGGCGAGTAGTGCAGGGAAGAGGCATGCAAGTACACGTGCACATGACGACACTGCCAAATAAACCCCTTTCTGCACAGCATCGTGCACGTTTTTGTACAAGTCTAAATTCATTAAGCTCTCTCATGTATATGTTGCTTACACTTCTCAAATGTGAAGCACTACATGTTTCAAAACACTTCACAGAACTAAGCAAGAATCATGTGCATTTTACAGATGGGAGAAAATAATGGGATGGAGGAACAGACCCCAAGCGTACAACACACTTTATTTGCAGAAAACAAGTTTAAGTGGCAGCTCTAAATGTACACCTGAAACAAGCATCTATAAGCAACACCTATTTTCAAAGTGACTGGAAAGTGCAGATTCTAAAGCAATTTTTTTTAAAAAGGAGAAGAAAATAGAAACTCAGAAAAAAATGAACATTACTATGCAGGAGCAAACAGTAGAGCAAACAAATAATCCACAATTTAGATGACTAAGGGATTAATACTATTGAAGAAGCTGCCTGCAGCTATAACTTGCATTAACATAAAAATTTAGCTGGAAAAGAACCATTTTACAAAAGGTCACAATGCAAACTAAGACCTCACTTTCTAATTTTGCATATGAAAGCATAACAGTTTGTAAATTTTAAATTTAGAATTCCTAAAATCAAAACCACAGAAATGCCACGCACAGTTATGGCCACTCTTTGTCACAGTTTAGATATAAAGTCCTCCAAAAGCTAGAAAGAGGAGCAAGGGAGAACACCCATCACTTTTGACAGGGTTTTGAAAAATATTATTATGCAAGAGCCCCTAGCTATGAAACTGGAAGGCCTTAGGCACAAACATCTCCAAAGCAGCAGGGATAAGCAATTAACTGAAAAAGGCCAAATTTTTAAATACTTCAAAAAGGGACAATGATCTGTGTTAACTGCTGTGTAGAACTAGGGTCCTTCACCGGTATGTTTTAGGAGAGGCTGATAAAAAGTAGCCACATACCAAAAAAGTGCTTGGTAAAAAGCACTTAATAAACTACTGAAGTAAGGAAATCCCTAAAACAAAGGTATTCCTTCAGTTTAATGTAAAAGATTCGACTTAATGAGCTAAATCTAAACGAAGTTGAAGGATTGTTGCTGTTCACATAGAGGGGTCAGATGGCCTTCAGCTCAAATTCCACCTTCTCATGTTCCAGAACAGCCAAGCAGACAGCTGAGTTGGAAGATCACATGTGTTAAGGCAGGCAAGCAGAAAAGCATGCAGGATTCACAACAGAGGTAAATGATTAACATTCAGGGATAGTCCTCCTTTAGAAAAGAGACAGTATTTATACAAAGGTTACCCATGTGTAAATTCAGAATTTTGGTTTTTGTGAAATACACTGAGGAAGTGACCCGTGAATACTGAGGGCTCCAATCCCCAACAGGTCATTCCTTTCTTTTATTGTTTCTCTCATGGATGTGGTTAAGGGAAAGCTACATCCACCACTAGCAAAAATAAAACTTCCCTACTTATCCCCTAGTAAGGAATTAAACTTAAAATCTCTGTCTGCTGTCCTAACTTAGCAAAAAAAGAGCTTCTTGGGGAAAGACTAAACTTAAAAAGACACTGATCATGTTTTAGGTTTTCCAGACCATTTTCAGATCCTGCAGAGCAGTACAGCTTTCCTGTAGACAATTTTACAGGAATGAAGTAGAGTTAAAAAAAAAAACAAAACCACAAACCCAGAAATACTAAAATTCCTTGTATCTGGCAAAGAACTTTCTACAATCTGGCAAAATTGCTGCTGGCAGCTGCAGCACTGGCATTTTAAATTAAAGGAAACATTGATATTAGGAAGGGATCTAAGCTGTAAGGTAGCCAATACAGACATCTGCCAAGCAGAGTACAGAAACCCTGGAGGTCAAGACCCTACTTTTAAACCCCTTCAATCTAACTATCTACAAAATCCAGAGTCCAGAAGATTTTGGTGTTCTCGACAATCTTTGGCAAGCTCTCTCTAAAAGAAGACTATTTTTCTGACAGAAAGCAAAGATAATTCATGCAGAAACAGGCCAATTAAAGACAGTAGCAGTTGAAAGGAGATCTTGTTAGCAGCACTGAGACACCCTTGCCAGCACAATAGCCAAGTCTCAGCCCCCAGCAATAAATATGTATGTTCTGGCAATTCCATTAACCTAACCCCACTTCCCATCTAGGAAACCAGAATGTAGCTCAATTCCTGACTCAGCTCCAAACTGTTGTCTTTTTCCTACAGCTGGATTTGCCCTTTATTCCGGGCAGTACTGTTTCCAGTGAACACAGTAAAACCAGAAGACAACTACTTTCAGTAACAATGTCTCAAAGAAACATGACACAGTAGAAGCACTGCACTCTCAATTAAAATGCATCAGTTGCCAAGAAGCTTGTTTTCTTTAGGACACATTGTTTTGGGTTACATGCAGGTGTATTTTGCATTCACTCCCACTCTTCTACACAAACACTACATCCTGCAGCAGCTGGTATGTAAGCTGAGATTCCTGGGCGATGTTAAGAGAGACAGGCTCAAGTTCTCAATCCTAAAAACAGGCATAACAAACCCAAAACTGAGTGGCTATAGAGCCCTCTCTGCTTCAGAACCAAAGCAGCGGCATTTCAGTAAGCAACAGCAGCCTTGCAAACGAGCAGGAACATTAGCACGAATCAGGTACCCAAGAAGAGCTAGTCTGGAGCCAAGTCAAACATTTCCACCAAAGGAAATACAGGTGTCTAGCGCTCATCTTGCAATTAGGCCAAAAGAATAAAAATAAAACCATATTGAGAATGCTGAAGAATAAAGATGCCACCACCTTTCACCCACCACCATGGAAGGAATCGAGCGATCAACAGGATCCCACCATAGACAAGCACAGATTTCAGATACTAGATAAATCAAGGGCAAAAGAAAGAAAAACAGCATTGATCATATGTTTTGATTGAAATGTCAATAAAATGCAACTCAAAGCAGAATTACCATCCCCTTTATCATTCAAAATTGAAAGTATTAAAAGTCTTTCAATTAATACAATTTACAAAAATAAAGTCACAGTACCGTTAGAAACAAGTATCATCATTGTAAGAGATACCGAAGCAAAGCAGATTCATATGCCTGACATTGGGAGAAAGACCCTTTTTCTCTTGAGGGCTGAAACTGCTTAGGATAAGAGCTTCATTGTCACTCCATTCCACCATGACTGCTCCTGATGAGCCTGGCAGAAGCCAGAATTTCCCTTCTTGGATTAGCCATAGGCACAAGAAGCCAAAGAAGTTAAGATGACCTGTGCACAAGTACTGGGTTGATATATGCCAATTTTGATTTGAAAATAGCTTTGCAATATAGAATTCGTTTAAGAAAAGATAAATGACATGTACATTTATCTATCTTCAAAAAAATCCTCTTCATTTAGAGATGCATCTAATCCATAAAATGAATACTCTGATTACATGAAATCAAAGCTCGTATCTTCAGCTTGTGTCATTTTCCTCAAGCTCCCATTCTACCCAAGCTCATGAGAAAAGTCAGCTTGCCTATTTCAGAAGGTCCAAAAGGCAATTCACAAGGACACCAGTTTACAAGGTTCTGTATTATCCTAAGGATCAAGGTAAGTCCTTGGGCCCCATGATACCAAGCCAGGGTTACAAGCTTATGGCAAATGAGAAGGACTCAACTCTCTTCAAGACTTGAAAATGCTGCTACTCCTTAATTCCTTTAGACCCTGAAGAAATTTTCTTTTGGTTGGCAGTGACTAAGCCTGTTGTCCTCACCTCTCCACTCACAATTCATAGGAAGAAATCAGCTGCATCATCCCTAATTTGACTGCCAACTTGCATTAGAGATACAAGGATGGCAGCTTATTTAAGTACAGAAAAAGGAAGAGCTACTTGAATCATGCAGAAGTAAGCAGAATTCATTTCCCAGCAAAGCTCAACATACCACTTCTTATCTTGCTGGCTGGCTCCTGGGCTCCTTGGGAGGTTTTCTATTTCCACTAAGACAGGTGCAGAAGGAACCGCTGTTAGGACAGGCAGGTTTGGCTTTGCATTCCAGCTCTTTGAAGATAGAATACAAAAAAGTTATTATTCACACATTAATGAAGTAATGACACATTAAAGTGAGCAAACATATCAACACTTCTTAAGCACAAAGCTAAAGCAAAGCCATTTTCTTCCCTAGCACTGGATATCTATGCCCAGTCTTTTCCAGCATTGTACACAGTTAATAGTTAACTGTAATATTCAACTGGTCAATCACTAGATTTCAAGAGCAAATAATAAAATCTTCAGATCTGTTGAGACACATGAAAATTGCTGTTAGAAAGAATGAAATAGAGTCCTTACTTGTGATCCATTATTTTGGCTGATAACAGCATTGTTCACAGCACTGAAAGACAAGAAGAATTTAAAAATTAATCAGGTCAACAAACTGCTATTGCAGGCTGGTAGAACAGTAAGGACTTTCAGAAAGGAACAGTCAAAGATTTTCAAAGTATTAATCTCTTCAAAAAATCCTTAAAATCTTCTGCTTTAGGTCAGTTGTCTCATTCTAGGTAAATAAGGTTATCAAGTTATTTTTCCTTTGTTCAAGCTGTAGTTTATCTGTAACTCATCTGTTTTTAACTCTTCCTTTCCTAAACCAGTTTGGTTTAAAGTCTTCCTGATTCAGCAGTAAGATGTGGCACTTCTAAAGCAAAAATGATATCATTTTAGTTAAAACACCCACAAAATGTGACATTTTTAAAAGCTCACCTACATGCTGCAGATATTATGTTTGTTCTATAACTAGAACTCTCCTGATTTGACCTTTCATATCACAAAAGTTTATCAGAAAAATTAAAGAGTTTCTTCTGCATACAACCTCTAATGGACTTAAAAGCAGCTATTCAAATTTACATGCACAGCAACTCAGCACAGCATTAAAAATAATTTTGTTATTAAATATTTACTATATTTGATGAATTACATAAGACCCATATCCCTAGTCTTGATGATTTCTGAACCGGCAAGAAACATTTCATATTTTTGTGAGACTTAAAAGCAGTAATTATGCATTATGGATTTCATGCAAAGCAAACTTTCCCCCCAGAATTCTAACCTTTTAAAAAAGGCTCCCATTTCCTACAACCTGTTAATTTTCTGATTTATGGTCTGGACAACAGCTATGCAACCTGACAAGCTGACAATTCAAATAGATTTCTGTATTTGCTTCAGCGACTCCTTAGAATTATTTTATTTAAAACACCATGATACCAACACTGAACAAGCTGTTCCTTGCCTGTTTCCCCCTTCACCCTTTCTCTATTGAGAAAATGTGGAGGCTACCCCAGAATTAACAGAAATATTAAGGAATGCCTTTTGACTAGCACATTCCTCTGTGCTAGGTTAACACAAAAGAAGGAAACAACATACATCTTTCATGATGCATTTCAATTAGCAACACTGGAGTGTAGAGTTTCAGAAATGGCACAGCTTGCTGTAGAGACACAACAGTGCCACACCTACGGGCAGATCAGGAGACTGCAGTCTTATCAGGAGGAGAAACTGCACATGAAGTTTCTCTTCCCACTCTCAGAATGACCTAAGCAACCTGAAACTTGGAGAAGGGCACAACAACACAGCACCACAAGAGCACTAATTAACCAAACAGTCACATTTTGCATGCAGAGGATCTTAATGACCCAGTTTTGAAGAGTACTTTCCTATTGTATAGAAAGAAAAAACAATGCAGGAAGTCACACTGCAGCCTTGTCTCCACACTTCTAGACTTTTCCCACTCTCATGCAAGAGGCAGCCTGCTACTACAGACAGAAAATGTTGGACTGTTTTAAGCCTGTTGTTTTCAAATGTTATTTGGCCTTCCTTACCCACCACACCATGGTGCTTAATATCCATTAATATCTACTTTTTAAAAAATAAATTGGTTGCAACTGATCATTGCAGTGTTCACAAGTTACTAGGGCAAAGGACAGAAACTGAATGACCTAAGTTTCTTGACTACCAGGCGGTTCCTTTTAACCTGGTTTCCTTTCTTCCCTTAAGGAAGGGATGAAAATTGCATGATTCAGATACATATGAGTAATTTACATTGCAACAGCAAGTATGAACCTACACATCCAGGAAGACTTCTGGTAGAGAAATAAAGAACCAAAAGGCTTCCCTTTCCATGTTTATCATGCATAAAATAAAGGCAAGTATAATACAGACTATAAATCCATCAACTTATTTAAAAATATTCATTTTAATGTCTTTTGCCAGTCTTTGACCTTCACTCAATGAGGAATTTCAGTCACACAGGCAGAGTTCAGGTCAAAGACCTCCTCACACACTTTTACCTGATCTCTTTACATGGCAGCACATGAACCATAGCTCATAGCTCCAGCAAGAATCATAGCTAGTAATAAGCAAACTTCTTTGGTAGCTAGTAAGCAAGTCTGGCAAAATTGTCTGTGTGACAGCAACACAGAAGCTTTGCTTTGAACACTACTATATAAAGCAAACAAACAATACTAATGGGAAAACCACAGTTAAAAGGCCAACACTCTATCCTCCTTCTACAGACACCTGCTCAAGTACACATGCCAAGCATCCAAGACAGAAATTCAAATACTGGAATGCGTCTTACCTTGTTTCTTCCAGTTTAGCAGTGTATGCTGCAAAAATATAAAGCATTAATTAAAATTTAATTTATAATTAGGTTATCAGTTAAATATTAATTATACGATTAATAAAAATAGCCAAGCACTGCCTAAAAGTAGGCACTACCAAAAGAGCAAAAGTTGCACTCATCTCATGTATAATGTGTGAAAAACAAAATCTAAATTGGAAAATAAAATAAAAAATCTGAAGAGCAAACCAAAGCCAGATTTAAGCAAGTATCTGAAGGCAGACATGGCTGTCACACTTGACCTGTGCAAGAGTGGGAGTCAGAAACAAGGTATCACCTGCTCTCAGATCACAACAAGGAAGTGCAGCTCCTAACAAGTGAAAAAAATCTCAATGACAAAAATTTTTAACTCAATACGTAAATTTAGTACATTCCTTTTAATATATCACTGTTTCCTGGGCCCAAGTTTTCCATCTTCATACCAAGACCTACTGTGTAATTTTCATAGGTGTTTTACTTGTGAGGCAAGCTGGTTTGGACGTGCTTTGGACACAAGCTTTTTCTGATAAATACATGAGGTCTCCTAAATAAGTCAAAGAAAACCTAATTTTGAAAATTCAATAGAAGGGCAAACAGCTACAGGAGAATTCCTACCCAGAATTTTTAAAGGAGATGATTACCTGATTCTCACATTGGATTATACTTCTCAGAATGGAAGTTTTTACCTTTCATTTGCAGTGTTCGTCTTGAGTATCTCTTGCTGGGCCTTCTTTCAAAGGATGCTGATCTCCTGGCTTTGTTGGTCTTTGTGGTTTGATATTCTGTCTTCCCACTAAAAACGCCATGTAAAAGTGCAAAGTAGTAAAATAAATCACTTATTTTTAATGATGGAATAGAGATAATGCCCATAAAAACATCACTTTCTATTTTAAATTCACAGCTTACTATCTCATATCGGTTCTCATAAAACATCCCAAACTTCACACCTGAAAAGACCTTTCATTAAAGAGGGAAAGAGTTTTAGAAACATTCTCTTCTTCACCCCATTGCCCCAAGACAAAATGCAGAAGCAACAATGTTTTAAACATTAAGTTGCTGATAAAAGCATGTGTGCCCTTTGTACATTTCTATGGTCCCAGTGCACAAGTTTAGAGAGAAGCTGAAAATTCTAGAAGAGAATAAAGCTTAAGTAATATTGCCACAAGTCACAGAGAAAGCTGATAATAGGACTAAAACCCAGCATCCAGGAAAAGCAAGGAATGACAGAGGAATGTGAAAAATGGCAGATGACACCGACCTGTATCGGAAGCGAGATCCCAAGCGAATGAAGCCAGAGCGACTGGAGCTTTTCTGGACAGGCCCTCGGAGCCGGAAGAAGGCGTGGTGCTCCACTGCACATTTCCACAAGTGTTTGCAGGCTTTGGGGTGATCCAGTCTAAAGACAAAAGTGTGCTCCTGCTCCTTTCCCTTAAAGCACACAAAGCACACTGACGACTTACAAGGGGTTTGAATAAGTCAAAGCTAAAATTCCAGGCAAGCCAAATAAAATTTGGTTTTTATGATTCCTAACATATATATTTAAAAAAATGTTTTAGGCAGAAAAATCAACCTTTTCAGAAGCTATAACGAACAATTGCTATACTGTCTAAAGCTGGAAAGGGCTGGAGTCCATATATATAACAAGTCAAATCTCTGAATAACTACAAATTAAAGATACTATTACAACAGGGAGCTACTTGCTGATGAGGCTAACATGGTTTCACTTCCAAATCTAATTTTCTCAAATTACCAATGTTCAGTTTTTAATTGTCTCAAGTGTATGCAATTTCTTCTCCATAGGAATAATTCTGAAACCCGCTCAAGTAATTAATTCTACTAAATGTGGTACGTGGGGTTTTTTTTTAAACTTTCTTGTGCAATGCACACTGTTTCCAAACTATCTGCTCTAGTTCCACCAGACATTTTCTTTTTAAAAAATGATGACAAAAAAGTTTATCTTTTACTTAAGTCCCTTCATTTCCCTCCTCCTCCCACAAGTCACAATCAAAAATCTTTCAGGCACCCACATTAATTCTCAAAACTTAAATATAAGGAAAGATTAGGAGTATGTAAACTAGTACTGTATAATCAAGACTGAGATTTAACTAAACAGATATTTATCTACCTGTTCATCATCTTCAACAACAACCAGAGTGAGTTTGTTCTTCTTGAAGTCAAGTCTTGTTATCTTTGGCCTGCCAGATGAACAGAAAGTGCGGGTTACATGTAACTTTTAGTAACTTACTGAGAAAATACCTCATATTCATGGTGTTCTCACAACCCAAACAATTTTTTTTGCTATCAAAAAAGAAACAAAACAAAAAATCTAAAAATCAAAACCAAAACCAGATTTTAGTGAACAATCAGAGAACTTACCAGAACAACAAACCAATCTTTGTGTCTCCTTCAAAGACAAGAACTCCTGTAGGTGTTAGTCCCAGGCTGTAATCATTGCCATCTCTTGCCTAATTGCCACAAAATAAAAATTATATTAATTTTGGTATTTGACCCTCTATCCAATTTATACAACAGAACTCTTGTGTTTTGATGATCTTAAGCAATGTTTTTTCCTTGTTTGCAACCCTTCAATAAGGGTGACTAAAGAGGAAAATTAAAGTTTCTTGATCTGTGTGTGTAATAAAGACATCCTTATGCATTTGCTGCACTTGTTTCTCCACAGGAGATCTATGCTTATTTGTATTTCTTCAGCTGGTAGCTGCCTACACCCCAGCAAACCTGAATTACTATGATTTTTCACAAACCTCCTAAGTCTAAATACAAACTGTAGTACATACTTTCACATCAATCACACATTTAACATAAAGCAGGTATGCTTGGACTCAAGTTATACCTTCTAGAAATATACACCGAAGAGTGGAATGTTGACACAAAGCCAGATCACTTATTTCATAGATTGCATGAGAACAATATTCCTTTTCTTTCCCCCTCAGAGCAGAACCAGTGTTGAAATGCAACACAAAACTAACATTATCATTTCCAAAGGTCACCATGCTGTGGTTAAACATACCTTGACTATGTGCATGTCTACACCATACATTTCCAGCCACTTAGCTTTGTTTAAGTAGTTAGTTTCAGCCTGCGCTGGTGTTTGCCCCCTGAAATAAAATTTTTGCTGTTAGGTAGATGCCTGAAAAAGCACAGAATGGAAAAACTGGTATATGAGGAAAGAGGAAAAGAACTTCCTGAAAGTTTACGTAAAGAAAACACTGGTGACACCTGTTCATTTTAATGAAGATCAAGGTCACTTTTTAAAGTTTTAATCTGAAAATGCCGCTGCAAAAAATTAATGTGTTTCAAGATTTTGTACCTCATCATTTTACTCAGACCTTTGAAAAGCTTCATTTTTCACATTATATTCTTTTACAAAACAGGACAGAACCATATTAAAATTCTACTTCTGAACAAGGCCACGGAAGAAGCGTCAGCAGTATCTTTTTAATAGACTCTTTTCACAGAAAAATCAGTGCAAACAGCTGGCAGCATTCACTGCAAGATCTAGTACCTGCATTCCTTCCACTTCTCAAAAACAGCCAATTCCATCTCTTCAGTCTGAGTGGGAACAAACCGGAACTCAGACACCAGCTCAGGGACATGCTCGGCAGGATCATAATCTCCAAGTTCAGCTACAAAAGAACAGCACTGTTAGGCACTGTTCTCAATGAACACAGTGGATATTTTTGCGTACAGAGGAATTTCTGCACACTTTTCTAGTTAGTCTAAAATACTAAATTTCTTTTTGTGTTTCTTCTTCTCCTCCAGGTCTCCCTTCACCTTTTTTGACAGGAAAATTATGGACACTGAACAAATGGTTGTGTTGTCTGCACAAAAGCTTTGTATTAATATTTACAAAGTATTATCAACATATTCCTTAAAAAGGTTCCTATAAAGGGAATTTATCACTATCCTTGAAACTCACCCTTTTTTCTTTCTTGCAGAGAGTTTTCAAGATTTTTATCACAGAAGTATCCATTGAATTGACAGCTGACTAAAGTTACAATGGACTTTTGCCTTAAAGAATAAAAACAATATCTCTTGAGATTTATAAGAAGCAAAACCAGTTCTGACACTTTTCATGAAACTATTTGTCCATTCCACAAGTCATTTTCTGGTTTTATGATTCTATATGCCCCTGTCCTGCTAAAATTACTCTGTGTCAGGGCACAATCATGCAGCTGTTATTTGCTGCTCTCCCTTCCATCTAAGGATATAATAAATGCTCTCCTGGGTCAGTCAAATGGCTCGTTCAGTCCACTGCTGCATGCTCAGAGGGGTAGTATGAGATGCTATGTAGAAAACATAGTGGAACATAGCAGTCAAGGGCTGTGCCACATCAAAAACACAACTCCATCTCCCACAGATGCTAACAAGTCCAGTTTTAAAGACAGGTAAATATCTAAAATGCTGAAACTGACAATTAGAAGCCTTTACAAAAATTGGACTGATTTTCCGAGTCACTAAACACTGGCTCCTCTTACTAATTTCAAGTTGTTTGTAAATGTTCAGCTCATAGTCAAAAAAATAGGAATAATTCTGTAACTTGGACTTTGGAAGTCTGATGCAGGCCAATAATTGTTCTGTCTGAAAAATGAAATTACAGATGTTTATGTAGAGAAAAATAGCGACATCACTGGGAAGAGCTGGAGAAGTCAAATGCCAGTATTCCACAGGTACAGAAATGCCTCATGATATAGAACTCCATTTCTTGGATTCTGAATGCTGGAAGCATAATAACAGTCTTTTCACCCACTCCTTTTTCTTTTTTTAAATGCTGACTGAGGAAGTCTGTAGTTCTACAATAATTTACTCCCACTAAAATGCCTGCCTCTGTTGAAAGGAATGCTGTCAAAGCCAGCTTAGGTTCCAGCTGATTTAAATAAAAGTACACAGCTGTCAGACAGTAAGATGAAAGCCCTGCTACAGGCCTCATTGTGGAGAGAGGAAAGAAAAGGCCACCACAAAAAGCAGTGGATATATGGCCTGATTAGATCACTTTGTTCTTCCTAAATCTTATTTAGTGAACCTGTAACTTAAGGCTCTAACAATGCTAATATTTTTAACTGTGGAATGTATTCTAACTGCTTTCCTTCCACATAAAAGAGCAGGTTAAAAAGCCAGGTGTCTTCACAGTTTAATCCCAGCTCTTATACCTACACACAATTTAGGGCCATTAGCACTTCCTGCATAAAAAAAATTAAGTGTTTTGAAAAATACTTGTAAAAGAACAAATTTCAGTGACTTAGTCCTACCTCATGCAGAGTAAGTACAACAGATTTATAAGATGAATGTTGTCAAAGGCTGTTTAACAAATGCCTTCACTTTTGCAGAAGGCTAATA
>VZTT01050033.1:0-25521 GCA_013400855.1 Buphagus erythrorhynchus
AGAAAATTATTTGCTTTGGCTCCGAGGCGCATTCAAGGTGTCCTTATTAAATAAGCCTCTGTGCATGGTGCCGGTGATGCCTCAGAGGGAAAGAACGAGAAGACCAGTTCATAACCATTTTTAATGTTTGCATAGGAGAAGTTAGACATCAGCTTTCTACTGTTTGTCACATTCTCTGAGTGATAGTTTGGCACAGTTGCACATTGGTAATACAGCAGAAACAGTTTCACAGTAAAACATTAATGCAAATAGCGACACCTAAAGCCAGACTTTTCTCCTTCAGCATGCTCACTGATGGGTGTGTTGGCTGTATGTGAAAAAGAGGGTCTAGCAACCTGAAGCATAAATCCAGCTGTCAGGAAAAATTACTTGAAAAGTGTCTCCTCTTTAACGTAAGATTTTGAAAAACAGATAATAAAGATTCAGCATAGCAGTGCATTCAAAAATTACAGTGCTCACAGGAGCAGACGGATTTTCATTTGCATAATGTGGAGGGGGGGAAAAGGCAATGGGACTTTTTTATTTCAAAATTAGAATTGCCACCCAAAATCACATTAAAGCGATTACTACTTCTGGACTTCAAAAATAGCATTTTGCTGAAACCACATTGAAAGAGAATTTGCACAAATTTCATTTCCAGTATGTCCTGTGGACAATTAGAGACAGGTAGATTTGTTATAATGTGCATCTGAATGTTTATCTCACATATAAAGGGCTCCTCACATGTATTTGTAATCTAAGAGCTCAACTTAGCCCTTCTAAAAATTATTTTATTTTGAGGGTGAGAAAGAAGAACAGTGAAAAATGTTCACAACAGTTTTTCTGGTTTTTTTTCATACTCCTTCCTGGTTAACCTGAAAGAGGGGGTGGTCAGTGTCCACCCTGTTCTGGTTTTGTTCAGTTTACTGTCCAGATGAGCTGTTATGGTTCTGTTAAAACCAAACTTGCTAATTAGAAGAGATCCACATACATCCCCCAATATGCAGATCTGGGTGCTGGAGAAGCAGCTGGTAAGAGCCCCATGCTCATCACATCTAGGTTCTCCCATAGGTTTGGCTGCAGGTAGGCTCTGATTCCACTGCACAAGTCACAGTCTTGACTTCATTAGAGCATGTGTATTTACATGCTTTTTCAAACTAGGACTTCTGTGTTGTGATTGTCAATCAGGCACAATTGCTACAAATCCCACATAAAACTCCCTTTTGAATTTAATTAGCAATTCTGTAGTCTCAACTATATGGAAGATGATGGGGAAGGAAGAAGCTCTTAAACTTTTCTGTTTATTTTTTAAACAGTGTCACAAACAATTATAAGGCCAAAATACACAATATTAAATAGAAAATCTAAAGTTGCTGGTATTCAGTGAGAAAGACTGAGGTATACAAAATATTTCTTAAATTGTGCAGAAATTTGCAATAGTTTTGAAAAGGTGCTTTTCCATTTTCAGCTAGTGGTTAATTGTCCAAGTGATCTTCCTGTATACCAGTAACTGTGTAATTATGACCAACTGAACACAATGTATTTAACAGCTAATGGTTTTTCAGAACACTTGAGTTTTTTAAACATTACATTTATTCTAACAGCAGTAATCTAGTAAAATAAGACTATATCCAAAACAACTCATTACCTTCATTTGACATATCATTTTTACCATTAAGTATGGAAAGTTGGGGGTTTTTTTTAGTTTACTTTGGATGTGACAAATAAAAAGGACATTTCAGAAATTGCCAGACTTATCCCAGAGAAAACAAGGTGTAAAACAAAAAAGAATGGCAGTGCCAAGTATTTTTTTCTTCTTCCACAATGTATTGGCAATTGATAGAAGCACACAAAGATAATGTAATTACATAACTTCTAAAACAGAATTTTAAAGTTACAAAACTAGAGAGCTTTTGGCTGAGCACTTCCCTGAGTCTTCATTTTTAAAAATCATGTTAGACATCATGTGCATAGAATCTGTTACAAACGTCTCAATTAAAAAAGGCTGTATGGAATAGTTAGATACTTCTATTCTTAAAAAGCCTAAGCAACAACTGCTGAGGAAGCAGTTTCATTCTTCAGAATCTCGTATTTTTCTTAAGGAAAAAAGCAAACTTCAGATACTTTTGCATTAAGACTTTGATAATTTAAAATTACATCATCACATGATTTGTGCTTTGTGAACAAGTCTAATGCGGAAGCTTTTAGGGCAAGACCGAAACAACAAACTTTGGGACTTCTACATAATTAAAAAAACTTTGGTTTTTATAGCATTTTATGAGAAAGTAGAAGGCACAAGTGTGCATCAAAACTATATGATTTTGTATTTTAATCTACTTATATTGTTTTCATCAGCGCATCAGATTTTCTCTAAGTCTTTACTTAAAGATGTATTTTAGTAATTAGTTAACTGTCATAAGGCTTCTCTTTGACTTAAATGCAAGAAGGCTATTTAGCAAGAAGGCATCACTGAAAAAGGTACATTCAACAACATATGAACTGATGTCCATCCACTAAAAGTTCACCATTCTAGCTCAACGGGATAGTCTCCAGTGAGACACGCTGTGCAATGACCAAGCTTTCCCATAAGTGACTTGTGGGTTTTAGGGTTGTTTTCTTGTCGTGCTTTGATGCTTTCTTGCACAGATGACACCAACCCTTCCACAGAAAGATAGACAACACTGTCTGCTCCTAGAGGAAATAAAGAGTCATCAGTTAAAGCTGCAATATTGTACCAAATCCAATGCTCTTTGAAAATGCAGTCACATTATCATATGGATTATGAAAGAAAATTAAAAATTTTAAGACTGTAGTATGTCTTGCCCTTCTTAAATTTTTTGTGCCGAGATCAGACTCACTGAAATCTAGACAGAAGTTTCTGTTGGGAACAAATATGTGACACATTACTGCAAAAACAGAGGCAAAGTCCAGAGTATGTACTAAGACTCCCTGAACTCCCCGTAGCCTCCCAGAGTTAACCTTAGTTCAGATCTGGAAGTAGATGTGTGTGTAGCTAGCACTTCCCAAATCTGAACACCGAGGACTACCAAGCCTCTCTGGGACCTGGAGGAGGGGAAGACCATCATATTAAAAAAAAACTATGCAATTCATGCAAATTTTCTAGCAGTAGGAATGTTTGATAGCCTTTTCATATCATTAGTTTTCTATCCTTTGCATTCATGTGGTGAATAATACTTAAAAATGAGATCCTACAAACTTGAAATATTTCCATACACCTTCACAATAATTTTTGGAAAAATATTTCTTTGCAGTATTAGATAGTGAAAGTGTTTTAACACAGGGAATCAGAGTTTACAGTGGAACATAAACTGTTGATCTTTCTTTTGTTCTGCTGCAAACACGACTCAAAATTTCAGAAGGTTTTTAACATTCTTTGATTGGTTTCAAATGTAATTTCTTTCAAAGTGAAATATATAATGCAGTTAAAATTATTTACATAAATGTCAATTTGTAGAAAATTCAGTGGGTGTTTAAAAATTATGAATATATTTTTATGAGTATCTCATGGAAGTGAAACTACACCCGCTTTTCATTATAGGACAGATTTTCACTACTTATTTTCTTCCTGGTATTTTGACTGCAGTAGCTGTTTTTTGTGAAGTTTCTCAAGGAGCTTTAAGCATTGGAAAGCTTTATTGTCATACTTTATTTGCAACTTATGCTTATGCAATTATTCTAATACTTTCTATTGTTTTGACAAATACAGCTCCCTAACTGTGTTAAAAAAAAAGTATGTAGCTGAATTAGTTTGATCCATAGAGTACTCACAGTGCAGAAACCTAGCTTACCAACCTTACAGTTCTTTAGTCAGTTTTGCCACTGGTGCCTTGATATGTTCTGCTTTATTTTGAAGTAGATTATGAAATACAGTTGACAACTCTTACAAGAAAAAAAAAACAAGACAGTAGCATTTACCTATATAGTTTGCAAGATCATGAAATTCAGGTCTGTTGGCAATGAGTTCTTCTTTAGTTGGAATGTTTATTCCCATGTAACAAGGAAATCTTATGGGAGGTGAAGCTACACGGATGTGCACCTGAATAAAAATAGTTTCAAAACAGGCTGATATAAGTTGATGGTCAGCAATCATAACATAATAGCAAAGTCTCAGTTCTGCACAATGAGAATGAACAGAACACAGCTCTGCACAGAAATCATTGAAGGGTTGAAAGTAAGATAAAGTTTTTTTCAGATGCCATCACAGTAGGAGAAGGTAAGACAGTTTTAGAACTTGTTTTCTAAAGTATTTCCTAATGTTCTTAGAAGGTTCCATCCTGATTTTATTTCTCTTCAATGGTATTTAGTTCTTGATTAACAAGCTTACAAAATCAAACATTATACAGGACATTTTTGCTCCATTGACTGACTTGTACACTGTTTTGCTTAAAAAAATTTTATCAATTAAAAAAATGTGCTCTGGTGACTTAAGATATGTGGTATTTACAGCAGTTTATGGTTGTACTTTTTGCACTTCCACAAGTTCCACATCAGGAATACTTAGTTTTCTGATCTTAACTAATTTGTATTCCACTCTTTTTTTTATTTACCAGATAGTGCTTTGTAAGTGGAGACCTGTTCCTGTCACCTCAATCACCCAAAAGGCACACTCATACAAAAGAACCTTCTTAACCTATCTTCACAATAAACACACATTAGCCATTGTTTTTTTTCAATTTGCTGTTTTAAATAAGGCAACAATGTACAGTACAAATGAAGACAAGCCCTTGTGCTTTTAACCTCCCATCAACTTCTATTTTCATCTGTATTGTACTGACTTAACTTACCTCTTTGGCTCCTGATTCCCTCAGTAGTTTTATTATGGGTGAAATGGTATTGCCTCTCACAATTGAATCATCAATGATAACAACTCGTTTGCCTTTAAAATTATCAGACAGAACACCAAACTTCTTTGCAACACCAAGTTGTCGTAACCTCATATTTGGCTGGATAAATGTTCTCCCTACATATCGATTTTTACAGAGTACTTCAACATATGGTAGTCCACACTGCAAACAGGAGACAGTTAAAACAGAATTAATATAGAAGGTCTTGATAGTCTCAGTTACTGTTTTTTAAAGTGACCTTAGGAGTTAGTATGACTTCACAGTAACCAAAAAAATGTTTAAATACCTTAATATAGAGAAATAATGACAGAAAAAACAAGGCAGGGGACTCAATAGGAGTAGCCTGCATACTGAAGATACAGAGCTTTATCAATATGCAGCTCTAACAGCCCACATCATTATAGTCCATTACAAAAAGAAATGTGTATAAATATGCTTGGGGGAGAAAAAAGAGCAAGGTAACATATACCTTTTGAGCATAACCAAGAGCTGCTGGAGTTGCAGACTCTGGAACAGTGCTGACCAGGTCTGCTTCCACAGGTGCTTCAATAGCAAGCTGCTGCCCACATCTTCTGCGGACTGAATATACCATCTGACCTAAGAATAGAAAGAAGGGTTTTCTTGGTATGCATGATTCAGATTTCCTCTCAGTTTTCTGTATGAATTTGTGTGTCAAGTTGTAGGCATAGAAGTCAATGAGAAAAGTTCCAGAACTAATAAGTAGTCACTTGCATAAGGTCATTTTTTATTTCCTTCCATAATGTCACATTCTAACATTCACATTTCTATCACTACATGGAGAATTAAAATCCAGTTTGCCCTAACTGGGTAACTAACTAAAGGTCCTGTGGATGTTACAAAATCTATCTGCAGGAGGAAAGAAATAGAAATTATACCTTCCTGTTCATAACGTGCATATTCTATTTTTAAACTGCTTTTTCCACCACACAAAATTTATGCAATCCTTCTGTCTGCTTCTGTCCACTTATTGATGTTGAATCAGTTGGCAAAATTCACCCTGAATTTAATAAGTGGATAAGGGGACTCAGAAGCTTTTAAGGTCCTAAAAAATTTGCAACATGGGAAGAACTGGAAGTATTGTGATAAGACATAGAAAAAGCTACAGCAGCAGTACCAAAGAATGTGGGAAGTGAGGATACTGAAGGGTAAGGTGATTGTGAAAGGAAAGGAATTTGGGGTGAAACTAGCTTTATAAGGGTGGGGAGTTGTACTGGATCAATGGATAGCATGTCCCTAGATAGCAATGCAGAGGTTGTTTGCCAGATATGAGAGTCCTGGCTAGTATTTTGAGGGCTTCTATTGAAAGAATAATAAAAGCATTACACTGACAATGTCAGGTGCTTAGATAATGCATAGATTTACGAGTTAAATTACAAGCATCTTCCTGAAGTGACACTTACTGCAAAGCAAAATATAATGTTATTTTGTAAACCCCATTTCACAAGTCTACTTCCCAAGAAGCAATAAAGTTCCTTTCTTCAGTCTCTCACTTATAAAAGATATTTCATCTACCTTAATCATGCTTATGGCCCTTTTAATCCCTCCCACAGGAGTATGCAGGCAGCCTATCTGAGGCTGTATCCACATCCAGAAACAGGAAGGTGATGTTACATATGCTCCTCCTGATGAGTTTTATCTCAAAAGCTTTGCCATCCCATTTTGTCCCAGCTGTGCTCTGTAAGCTTATATTCAGTGGTACTTGACTATGATCCCAGAGTAATTGTGCTCCAGGGTAACATCTTGCACTATTTAGGGAACAGCTCTGTATGTAACATTTTTGTACCTTCAAAAATACTGTCTGGTCTTGCAAAATAAACGTATTCAAAGATGCAGAATGCCGATGGATCTCCTTCAAGTCTTTGTACAACATCCAGTGTCTGGACACCATGTCTGGATATTTTCACAATCTCTCCAGGAAGGACCTCCCGATAGTACCTTGAAAAAGAAATACAGAGAAGCTGGAAATGTACTAAACTGGATGATAATTTTGAAGTACAGACCAGAGTCAACTGACAGGAAAAAATGTTTTTGAGCATCCTAACATGACAACTCACTTCCATCTTAGGATTTGACCTGAAACATTTTAAGATCAACATGCTAAGACAACTGATCCTTACTAAAACCCTGAATTAATATCCAAAAGCAATAAACTAAGTAAGAATACTAAACTTAGTACCAGACAATTATGGTATTTGTCCTATGTGTGAGACATACTATACAGGCTTAATTGAGATTGAATATATTTTAATAATATAGCCCTGTATCAATACTAGAGAACCTTTCTATGAAAGCTAATAAACCTTACAGTGCAGTGATTATATAAGAAATATAATCAAGGATAGAGGTGGTAGCCAAAATAATCCTGCCTCACAAGCCAAATCTAGAGAAATACCTGTCTAGAGATAGCTACCCCCAAATTACATAAAGCTGACCAGAACTGTACCTTCTATTTCTCAAATTTGCAGAAGTATGGAATAGTTAGGTTTAAGTATGGAATAGTCTAGGTATATTATGCTAAAGTGCTTAATCTTATGAAGCATTTTTCTAGATCCTGTAGTGAGTACTCAGATGGCTATTCTAACATCTAAATCTATCCAAAAAATATTGAAATATTCTGCAGATACAAATCAGAGGTGAGCAAATCTGTGTTTATTCACTGGTTAGATACTAGTAGTAGCAAGTAGCACTAGCTACAGCAGAAGTTTAGACAAAATTGCTTTATTGAAAACACACAGGATTCAGCTGACTGTCCTACACAGTGAGCTTCTCTTAAAAGAAATTTGGAAGAAGTTTCAGAAAACAGTTAATTTTTTTCTAACAAGGAGGCCAGTTTACCAGACAGCATATGCTGCAACTCAGGTTATTTCAGCCCGTGAGCTACCAGTGTAACTTTTCTGTAGGTGAAGAATTATTTTGTAATACACCTATGCTGCTGAAAATGAGGGCAAAATGAGTAAGTTATATGGGTAATCAGGTATAATGCAACAAGTAAGAGGCATTTACTTTGTGATAGCACACATAATTAATATTTTACAATCATCTGTTCGAGAAAATAAACTGGCAAAAAACAGGACTAGCAAAAACACCCTCCACAGCAAAACTAAACCTTGGTGTCTTTCATGTTGTTATAATTATATTTGGAAACTTGGGATTTAACGTTTAATCACTGCCTAAGGAAGAACTTTTAAATAAAGTGAGAATCAGGCCACTTACTCAGCACCAATAGACAAAAAGCTACAGGATTCAGAAGAGACAACCCATCCTTCTGTTTCAGTGCTATCTTTTCCTGAAATAAAAGATTTCAGTTAGAGTCCCCAGTTTTTGCTACCATGATCCCCCACAATCGCATTTTTGCTCCAGTATCTGGCTTGCTATGGTTGCCAAGTGTGCAATTAAAGACTATTGTAATTTCTAACTAAGATAGAGCATTCCACTGTTTCCACCTTTCCATTATTTAAAAAAAATCCCAAACAAATCCACAAAATGAACATCATAAAACAGTTCTAGGCAGAAGTAGAAGTAACAGTATCATATTCACAGCTCATGACGAGAGACAGTTCAGGCAACTACCTTTGTTATCCCTGCACTATTTCAAACTTTTCAAATTCTAGTTCAGTGACTTTAGATAGACGTAATTACTTCTGTTCACACAAGAAACTCCTTACTTTTCCTATGCTAAATAGGTTGATAAATAGATGCTTTTGATTACAATGGATGCTGGATTGAATTCCAATGAGAGTTTTGAGACTCAACCACAGGAAAGATCTAATTGTGTCACATAGGGTAGGAAAGTCTCTATGCTTTAAAAAATCTTGGTAATATTTCTTGTGGTTAAAATTACTCCGTTTTCTGAAGATATGGAAGCGTTTACTGCTTTGCCTTTGAATTATTTTAAACAAGTGAAGATATTTTAATCTCACTTAATGGAAAATTGTTGATTTGCAGGCTGAACAGGAACACAAGGAATTTTTCCCATTATCTGATTGTGTAATGGTCCAGTCACTACATAAGACTGGATTGCTTGGAATTCAGAGATACTGAAAGTAATTCAGCATGTTTTGCCCACCTTACTACAGGAGAAAAAAGGAAGAAACCAGACTTGTTTCTAGGCATTGTCCTGAGCAACTGGTTTTAAGTGGCCCAGTTTGAGCAGAGGATTTGGACCAATGACCTTCAGAGCTCCCTTCCAACCTCAACTCCTCTGGGATTCTGTTCATCCCTGCTGTCCTGTTTAAGCAGTGAGAATTATTTAAATTGTATTACAGTTGGGCTGCCTAATTGTGGCTATCATTAGGCCACTAAGATTCCCTGTTATCTGGGAATGGAATTTTGCATGCTTTCTAGAGATGATTTTTTTCCCTACCAACTTTTTTTGTTTTGATTTTTCAAAACTGATTTTTGCATCACATATTCCTACTTACACCTCAGTAGGTGTCGCTTTAATTACTTATATCAGTGATTTCACACACACCATGCATATGCAGATTCAAACATATATATATATATACACACACACATATATAGATTACCTTTTCCATTCATGTCCCCGACTGGAATAAGGCGACCAATGCAGAGTGGGCGATTCCCATATGGATCACGTACTGCATAGATTATGTCTTTATGCATGATTAGCAATGAATACGAAGTTGGAGTTTCCTTCATTAAGTTTTTTATTCTGGAATGAGACATAGGTGAACATGACCATGTGCCACATGAACAGCTGTGTGCATTTACAGCTGCACATCATGCTGAGGTTTAATGGCTGGTGCTGACTGTGAAGCCCATGCTCCTCACCTTGCCACCCAGTCGGCCGTATTGTCGTTTTCCAGCGGAGGTGTGAAAGCCAGCAGCTGGGTGATCAGTTCACTGTCAGAACTGGTCGACAGTCCCACACCATGCCGCATAAGCTTTTTAAGACACAAACCAAAAGTGTTACCAGCATTAAAAAAACAAATCTCACATCACACTGCTCAGATTTGAACCTAACAACACCTCGGTGCAATGAACAAATGTTTTACAGTGCTTCATGTGATCACAACATAGTAATGCCAAGTTTCTTCCAACAAACCATCTAAAGTGAGGTCTGACAATCTTCTTTCTACACTAGTACTACATTTTTCCTTTTTCATCTCATTCCTTTGCTCTACATGCAACCAAAATTAATGCCACCAATATTCAGGGCATAAATTAATGTTTGGGCCATTTAATTAGCTTTGTGCACGCTCTGGGAAGAGAGTTAAAATATAGAAGAGAAAATATGAATTGCCTATAACAGACCTAGAAAGAGATATCAAGGCAGAGTCCCCTTCACAGGACTTTTTCCCCCCAAAATGATCTATTTTGATTAGGGAGCACTTTCATAACCACACACAGTTTGGTATTAAGGAAAAGTCACAGCAACCATATTGCTCATTTCTGCCTCACGCTCAGAAAGAAACAATGCCGGAGCCCCCAAAGGAGGTACTAACCTTCCTTCTGAGTTGTGCAGCATTTGTTAGCTCCCCATTATGTGCCACAGCGATCTTCCCATGAAGAGTCTCTACAACAAAAGGCTGGCAGTTCTGCAGCTCAGAAATTCCTGAGGTGGAGTACCTTGTGTGCCCAATACCAAGGTTTGAAGGGTACAGCTTCTTCAGGCTGTCTGCACTGAAGACGTGATTTATAAGACCCATTCCCTTTGGGAGAAAAAGAAAGAAAAGGTTCTGTTTGGTTTTTATTTTCCTGGTGACTTTCTAAGTTCTTCTGCTTAATGGTGATATAGTATTAATGGAACTTTAAGAAAAAGACAAATAGTCTGAAAGACATGGGAAAGAAAGAAGCTGAGTAGGTGTCACAGTGGTATATCAGATCCCTTTAGTCCTGTTTTTAAATAAAGCAATCTACATTTTTGTGCTCAGGCTTTTCATGGAACAATCTATTCCCTGACTAAAAATAGATACTTTTAAGGCTGTAGTCATTATGTGTCTTGTAACATTCCCTGTGATTCTCTCAGCTCCAGAAAGTCTGTGTGACCTTCTCAGGCCTCCATTCTGTCTTAGATTCTGTTTATTGCTACCTATGGGTAAAGTAGTTAAGAGTAGTTGCCACTTCCTCGAGTCTCATTGATGTAAGATTTAGTCATCCATTTCCTTGTGCATAGTCTGTAAAAGTATTTTTTTTCTTTCTGAGATCAAGAAGAGCATCAGTGCTCTTCCAAATCCGCAGAGTTAACACCTGAGGTGGAGAGTGACTTCAGTAAAACGTTTTTGTGACATAATTAGAATGCTCTAGGTAACCTCTCTGTGTCTGCCACTGTATGCACAGAAACACCTATCAGGACAACTTTGGCAGGTTTGTTTTAAGCATGCACTCAAGACAGGTAACAAAATGAGATTCATTGACAAAATTGAAACAGCCCATCAAATGTTTTTTTTCTCTAACTACACTGCTTCTTATCAGAAACTAACTTATATGCATCTCACTTAAGAATACAAAACATTTATTTGCATTTTACCTTGTGTACTTTGAATGCCTGGGATGACTCGCCATCACTTGTCACAATTCCAGCGCTCTCCTGGCCCCTATGAACAAAATAAAATTAACATGAAGCACTGACATGATTATGAAACACTTTAACATACAATAGATAGCTGTTTTTTAAATAGAATTTTAATATAGGCTTCCTTGTTTTATTTTACAGACTTATAATTGCTGTGTTAATTCCAAGTTTCTTGCCTGTGTTATGCATAAGTCGCATAAGGTTTGTGCCTAAGTGCACTAAATTCAGTGAGAATCTTTCCACTAATAAGCACGGCCTCAGGCTCTTATTGGACTTCAATTTCAGTACGGGCATAATGTAAAAACAGATGCTTAATTGGAAAAAACATTTTTAGAGGCACAGCAATCTAGGCAATAGTACTAGGTTCTATAGTGCTATTCTGCTTCTGCTTTGGGTTGTGAGATGTTATTAAAAGCTGATGGTGTTGCTTAGGGGAATGGATTGTCTTTTCCACTGACCACCTATGCAGAAGCTTTTGCATTTTTGCACTTAGGCAGACAAGATAGTATTTACAGCTCTAAAAGCTACACAGACCCTCTGATAAAAGCATCTGAGTGCATAAGCCTAATGTTGGGCATATGAGCTCCTGAACTCAGGCAAAACAACTCTGATGTACAAGTGCCACTGCAAATGGAAATACTTCTTACAGCACATCAGCCTCGGGCTGGAAGTTGTGCTTTGTTGAGCAGAGCTGATTCAGCTGAAATATGTGTATTTTCCCTGTCCAGCATGCTGCCTGTCATCCCCAGCCCTTCCCCCTGCTGGGTCCCCTGGGTGTACCCCAGATGCTGCCCTGCCCACGGCAGAACACTGTGCACCTGCCCACGGTTTGTAATCCAGTCATTATCCACTGAAAAGGTTTGCTTTGCAGACTGTTTTTTTTTTGTTCGGTTGTTTTTTTTATTGTTGTTGGGGGTTTTTTTGTTTGTTTGTTTTTTGTTTGGTTTTTTTGTTTTGTTTTTTTTTGTGGGTAACAGTGCAGGCTGCTCCATCTCCCTTTAAAAGACTTCCTGAAATAACGCAGTGTTGCCTATAACAGAACTGCTGCTATGTGCCTTCCTGTGCCTGTAACATTCATCAGTACTTTGGTGGACGGGTGAGCTCCTGTCCACTCTCACATATAATAATGTCTGAATAGGAAAGAAGTTTTCCTCAAAAAGGGAAGGACAACTTATGTCCTACTTGTACATTGGACTGGTTTAACTCAGTTGAAGTCACTGGAATGATTTATTATAGGCAACAATAAAACTGGGCACAAAAATCAATAGAATGGATGTGAATCTGAATCTACAACTGACATACTCACTACCAATTTTCTCCAGTTCATAAAATCCCTTTATTTGTTACTAGTCCCAGTTGGATGTAAAGCAAAAATTTTAAAGAACACTTGCTTACAGAAAGTAAAACAAACCAAATTTCCCACACATCTGAACAAATATACCCTATTAGTGACACAGTTCTTCAAAGAAAATAATCAGAGATGAGGACATTCTTAAAGCCATTTACTTTAACTCGGGAAGATGTTCCATCTGTAAACACTAAGACTGGTAGTAAGACTTAATGGTTGATGCACTGCATTCAGCAACTTGCAATTGCAATGTTAATATTACAGGAAATTTCCATGTTAATACTGTCATGGTCTCTTTAAATAGTAACTAAATCACGAGGAAGAGGGAAGCAAGACACCCCAAGGAAGGCCCTGGTCAAGGCGTTGGATTACATCTTTCACTTAGCGCTGACAAAAGACATGGGATCTCAGCGTTATTACCACAATGCTTGCACCACGTTACCAGCTGAGCCAGACTTTAAGTATGCCACCTTTTATTAAAACCACTAATATATGAAACGTGTCTCTACGGCCGCAGTTCAGAGGCAAACAGCGCACGGAGACGTGAAGATGCAGGGCAGGACGATCCTAGACGCGCCCCGTGTGGGGAAGGCTCGGTGCCGCGGCCTGCCCCCTCCGCAGCCGCGGCTGCCGGGGCCTCCCGGCAGAGGCCAGGCCACGAGGGGGGTGTGTGCGTGTCTGTGTGATGTTGCTTTGTTTTGTTGGGTTTGCTTTTTTTTAAAGGAACGAAACCGCCTCTTTTTGCCTCTCTTCTCACACCCTGGTGCCGGCACTGAGTCCCGAAGAAGAGTCACAGGAGCCCCGGCCCGGCCCGGCCCGGGTCTCCCCTCCCCGCCGGCGGAGCCGCTTCCCTCGCCGGGCTCCAGCGCCAAGCCTGCTTATCTGGCAGTGTCTCAAGTTACTCCCCTCAGGCACCTTGAGCCAGTAAAACTAGATCCTTTCATCTCGGCGGAGCTTACTGACAACCAGCCGTCTGGTTTCCTAGGAAACAAAATCTTGGCTAGAAATAGTGAATCATTTCCAGGTCACTTTCAACATGGAGAGTGGAGCAGGGAAGCATTGGACTGAGGAGGAGGTTAAAGCCTTGTTAAGCGTCTGGTCAGAAAAAAATATCAGAAAGCAACTGCACGGCACTCTGAGGAATAAAGGAATATTTATCTACATTGCTAAAAGGTTACAGGAGTTGGGAGTGTGCAGGGACTGGAAACAGTGCCGTGCAAAGTACAAAAACCTGAAGTACGAATACAGAACGGTTAAATATGCCCACAACTCTGGGGATGTCACTAAAACCATGAAGTTTTTCCGTGATCTGGATGCCATATTGCGATATGAGCCTGTCACACAATTAGCAGCTGAAGAAAACGGCAGGTGTTCTGCGACTGAGACGCAGCTGAACACAAGCCCCACAACAGACAGCACGCAAGGTAAAAAAAATGTTTTTGCTTCTCTTTTTCTCTCTTTGCTTAAAACCCAAAGGGAAGGAAACCGAAGCCCGCCTTGGCTGGCGCTGGAGCGGAGGCTGCTGAGCCCCGGCAGCGCTGTTAGAAGTGACTGGATGCACGCCTCGCGCAGGGGAATAAAATGTTAGCACCCACCAGTGTCGAAGTCTGTAAATACAGCGTAATTCCAGCAAAATTATGCTAACTGCCTGTATTGCAGCCTCGGTGAGTACTTCCTAGTGTCCAGGCTCCTGCACTGGGTGGAAATATTAAATTAAAATAAGGTGCTTTCTTTCTCTTTGCCTTTCATTTGCAATACTTTGGAAGCAGATTTTGTAGAGCTCCAATTCAGATGTAAACGTAAAGAAAAAGAAAATAAAAGGTGTGTCAGGGTGTTGTAAAAATCGTTATTTGTTGTGATACAAGTGAAATTTAGGATTTTTATTCTTATTTCTCATATATATATATCAGCTTGATATTTAGGTGTGACGACTTAAGGTAAATTGTTTTCTAAGCAGTTTTACTTAAATATTCAAGAAACAGATGCTTAATAATCTCTCATTAAAAACTCTAGTTTAGCAGTGAAAGTAAAAATTATTGTATTTATCAGACTATTTTGCAGCAGACCAAGTGAATACAGCTGCCTTTATTCTGAAGTAGGTTTTACTAAATTATTTGCATCTCTTGTTTTATTCAACCTTCTCTATATGTGCATTTAAGCTCTGCTTAACATTTCATTAGGGTCAATCTGCTGTTTGACATCACTCAAATCTCCTTGTCACATCCTAAATGTCACTGAAGCATAAGCCCCAATCATAGTTATAAGTACCAAAATAAGATGACTAAAAAGAGAAATTAAAAGCTTAATTTGTTCCCATGGTATGTAGGAATTTACATTAATTAAGATTGTGAATCTTTTTTAAGAAAACAAGAAACTCAACATGACTGCCAGGGGATATTGTCAAAGGCATAGAAAGGAGCTGGACATCGAGCTTGTCCTTGTACCATTCCATGTCTCCCTCTACAATGCTGTTTTACACATTTGAGGGAAGGAAATTGCCATTTTTCATTGTCATTGTTTACCTTAACAAAAATCTTGACCTTAATTTGTCATCACTATCAGAAAGCCTCTAATCTGTCAAAGTCACTTCAAATTAAAATGCAATTTTATAATATTGTAATGTGCTCTCTGCACTGTGAATTGCAATCCGTTTTTATTTTTAAACTTGCAGAACTGAGGCTAATACAAGCTGATACATTTTGGGGACTACGTGAAATTAAGATAGTGTCCTACATCTGAGGATCTGCCATTAGATTATCCTCTGTGTTTTGATGTAGTTTGCACCTGGTAATCCTAATTCTCATCTGCTTTAGACCTCTAGCAAATGTAAATCAGCAAAAGTTAATTTCAGTTGTGAATCTGAAAGTACAGTATCTACAGAAATAATTACCCCTGCATGAGACATGCCTTGTTTTGAAGCACTAGGACAGTCTGGTTTTAAAGGTGGTAAATTAAATATATCTCTTGGTTGCACAAGCACTTCTGTTACTCCCTCCAGAAAAATAAAAGCAAACAAGTTCTATGGATAAACAGAAATTAAATGCAGCTAACTGTAATAATGCAACACTAATGCAAAAATTGAAATGCAAAGATTTTCACAACCACCACAGTTGAGCTGCAAGGAAAGCACACTAAGATAGAAATGTGTCCTGCAGCTATGCAGAATGCATGCATACATCCACAACAAGGGGCTGAGGGAACAGCTGTGAGATGATCAACTTCCTTATTTAAGAATGCAAGTCAAGCAACTAACACTGTGCTAGAGACCCAGTCCTATTCCACCTGCAGTCAGAGTACAGTACCTGCCCAGCCCAGTACTTTGAAGAGCACTTGTAAGGCAAAACTGGCATCAGTGCCTCGGCAGCTGATGCTCTCAAGTCCTCCTGCAGGGACAGAGCTGCCGGTGTTGCTCACACAGAGGGAAAGGCGATTTCTGGCACAGGAACAGGCAGCCCCCTGCTCCTGCCCCAGCAGCGACTGCAGGCCCCCCTCCTGGGCTTCTCCCTTTCAACCACAGTGTGTTACAGGAGAGGAGAGGAGAGAAAAATGGTCCCTTGCCTCTTTTAAAAGAGGCAAAGACATCTCATTTCGAGGGGGCTGGAGGAATCAAGGAAGTCTAGGCTTACGGCTTGGGTAGCAAGAACAAAATGCTATCAGCAAACTAAAACCTGTGACTGATAATACGTGTCCACCATGAACATCTTATTTTAAGAAATTGGTAGCTGTACTGATTTGTCTTCTTAAAAGCATGACAGGGACAGGGCATGTTCCCAAATAATTCACCATATATTTATGATTCTGCTTAGCCTCAGTCTCAATATTCCTACGCATGCTTAATGTAAAGATGCAAAGCATGTCTTTACATTGTCTCAGCTACTGGCAGATTGCTGGGGAGGGGGAGCAACAGGAAGGGAGGAAAAGAGACTATTTTTTTTTAAAATAGGACTGAATGGTATTTCAATAGTGTTCCCCTGAGGATTTTTCATACGTGGTAGAATCAGTTTTCTTTTGAAAGTGTGTTTGAAGAAATTATTACTGAAAATCTCAATCAAATTTGAGAGGGGTGTCTCAGGACAATCCTGCTAGCAACATATACCAGTTCCCAGCTTGTTCATGAAAAGATAACACTTTATGCATAAGCACATACAAAAATACAAGCAGAGAGGTTCATGCTGTCCTTCCAAAACATGTTTCAGAGGCAGTGTTGTAGCTTAAATAATAATTTTAAAAGATACAAGTCAACACATTCACTTCTCCTCAAGTATAGTTTGTGTATTATCACACTAATCAACAACCAGGAAAATCTACGTGAAGTGACAGTGCGCTATGAAAAATTGTATCTTTCATTAGAGTTCAAATGAATGACCTTCCCATTTTGTTAATCAAGTTAAATTAAGTATTAATAAATTAAATACGTTATTTACAAAATTCTTGCCTAGTAATTATAGTTGTTTACACTTTTTATATTTCTTTCTTTATGTTTAAGTATTAAGGCACTGGTCACCTTCCATGACCTTCACTTTACCTCAGCAAATGTTGAAAGATTATCGCTGAGCAGAAATGCATCAGCAATGACTAGCAGAAAACTCAGCTACTAAAATGCAGGAAGATCCTTCAGAAATGCTGACATAAAAGTGTCACTTACACATGGTTTTCCATGTCTGCACTTTCAATATGTCATTGACAGTGTTTTATATATATATTTTAAACAAGTGTTCAATGCTTTTATTGAGTAGCTTTTCTGGTACAGTATTATCTTTTTGTGGTAATTGTTCTTACTTACTAAAAAAAAAGTTTCTCTTTTAATATAACAATGTAATTAACGTTACTCATGCCAGTGCTTATGGCACATTCAGAGAATTTATTCTCCTCTCCCTGGTTTGCTTTGCTGCTCTTAAGCAGCTGAACCGGCAGTCCTGTCGCTGGGGGTGGAGGCATGAGCAGCAGCTCCTGCCAGGGAAGCCAGGCAGACAGCTGGGAGCAGTCAGAGATCAGGCCACTGCATCTATGAGTCATCGTGAGCCCTGCTGAAAGTCAGGAGGATTTAGGATAATGTTTTCAAACGCAGTTTTCAGTTTCACCGACGTCAGGGGTAGGAGATTGCATCCTAACCGCACCTCATTACTGCTCCCCGTGACGAAGTAACCTGCCTGGCTGGAGCTTACGGAAGCTCAGCTCCATACCAGGAATCAACATTTCAAACCTCCTGTCAACATGGTACGTTGAAAACAGCACACTACCACAGGACAACTTACAAGTCTGTACTCTGTGAAAATCTACCTGTTTCTGAACCTGATGTACATATGCTGCTTTTTAAACTTACATAGCAATTGCTAAGATGTTCCTTTTTAAACATCTGTAGAAAAGCTATGCTGGAAAAAGCTAGACTTAATCCTGTCAGCTACAAATACGTCTGTTGTCAAGTTGCAATGAATATTTTGGTTCCTTCCCCATACCATTAATGAATTCCATTGATTTCCAGAGCTCTTTGCAGAACATCCTTGTTTTCTTCATACTCTTCTAGGAATTAATTTTTGTTACATAAATGGATTTGTGATTTTATGAATCTGTGTGCGAAGTTTGCCTTTATTTGTATGTCTCTTACTTTACATTATCTACTTTACCCTGAATACTGAGTCAGAAGAGCATATAAGTCATTAGAATCAAGTCCATTTCAACCAGAATTTTAAAAAGCATTTCAAACAGGCTTCATATACAAGACATAAAATGATTTGCCTCCTATAACTCATGTCCACCTTATGGGGACAGGCTAAATTAATTTAAAATTAAATTTAACCACAAATTAAGTGCCAAGATTTCCAAGTTAAAGATCTTCTCATGGTGTATGGACACTTTAATTTAAACTAATTTAAGCTAATTTAGTCCATACCTATTTTTCATCTAAAAACTCTTTCCTTCCCAGGTGAAATACCAGTTTCTTTAGAAGATGATGAGGATGCTGCAGGAGATCCACTACTTTTTATATCTCATGCCAGATCAGTTCAACTAGGTATAGTATGATGGTACAGAGATCAAAAACTAAAAAGCAGCATGGGTGTCAGAGCACTTCCTGATAGCTTGAAAACACTGTCATTCTGTTTCTGATCAGCGTAGCTTTAATACAGCCACACTTTTGCACCTTCTCCTTGCCAGAGTTAGCACTCAGTGGGGTGCTGTGCATCACTAGACACTGACCACTGTATATGATGTAACACCTGCATGACCCCCATTCACATGTAAAACACATCCCATGTTAACTGCATTAACCACAGTAATTTTGTTAAATTCAAGTGGAAAGTATGCCAGATGCTAGCGTGGATACCCATGTCAGCTTATGGCTTTTCCCTGGCTATTTTCTTAAATCGTGATGCTTAAAGCAGTATGAGTGAGTGGCCTGAGCCAGAAGAGAGATGTAGAGCAATCAGTGCAGACTTGCACTGGTCTCCAGCATAACTTCAAAGTCACCTCTCCAAGCAAGGAGTGGTCAGCAATGCTTTAGTCCAACCAACCATAGAACTCATTTGGAAAACGTCCTGCTCTAGTAGTTTTGCTCAGCAAAGTTACAAAGCAAAGGCATAAATCTGGCAAGACAGAAAGAGAAAGAACATCCTAGGTGTGAGCCCCTTCAAGGGGCAGCTACAGGAAATGGAAAAACATGAACACATTTTAGGCAGATTTAAGCAACGGATGTGCTGATTCGTTGTCTGGGTGAACAGCACCTGTCCTGAATTTTCTACATGCTCTTTCTATTTCTGATATACGCTCTATGCCTTAGTAAACATTCCAGTCCAGTCACAGCAACTGCCATTACAAAATCTGCAAGGGGCCATATTCAGGAAGGAAACAAGGCACAGGATAAGCCTGTGGCTATTATGTTACACATTACACCCCTCTTGCCTGGCGTAGAAAGAAATTAAGGAAGAGACCAGAATGTCACATGGAATTTATGCACATGTAAAATACTTCATGCGCATAAACAAAACATGCAGAAAGTATCTGAATCGAATTTTAAAGGAACGTGTTTTTATTTCTCAGTGCTCAATACACTGCCAAGCAGAAAAGTCTTCAATTCTGAGCAAGCTGCTTTCTACAAAGTCAGCAAAATAACTTCAATTGTATGGGCTCTCAAGTACATACTAGTACTAAAATGCCCTCCTCTACTACCTCTTATAGTCTGTAAGTTTCAGGCACTAACTCAGAAACCACTGAAGGAAAAATGTTGACGCCTTTGTATCTATCTTAATGCCTAATATTTTGGTTTTATTTCAGCAGATCTCTCAGGTGTGAGGAAGCTTAGAAAAAGATTAAATATGGCATAAATGCACCTTTCAAATAAAAAAAATAATGTATATCCTGCTTAAACATTTTTTTTAAACAAATTAGGACTAAAATGCTTTTAAGATATAGGGAAAATTTTTGCACTGACCATAACAACTTTGTTTCAAAGTGGTACTTGTAGGCAGGATATTTTGAATCAGCATGTTTTTTAAAGGGAATGAGGAACAAACACACCCACCATTTTCCACTCTGCACACAGCAGAATAAGTGAGCAATATACCAAGTCACCAGAACTCATTTGAACTAATATCCACAACCAAAAGTGAGCTCAGTTGGAAATGAAATGACTAGTGAGAAATACTGGTCTATTTACAAAGAGGAAAGAAACTTTATTCCTCCCGGATGCCCCCATGCTCTATGGCTTTGACTGGGAAGTGTGGAGAGCACCTCCTTGCATTCTTTGTCCTCTCTTCTTGTCATCTTCCCTAGGCCTTTCCTCTCTGGCCTATCTGATGTTGGCAGTTATCATCTGTGGCAGTTCCTATGGTTTGATTCACCAGTAAATCAGCATTTTCTTTCACTCCCTCAGGAAGAAATAGAGAAAGCATAATTGATGTGCCACCTGAAAATGACCCTTCTCAACTACACTGACTATGAGCTGGCTGCTGCAGAGTCCTGATTAACTCAGGACTATAAGGAAAAAAAAATCTGTTAGAACAACTTATTGACAACTAGAATGAATTATGGAGACTAGCAAAGAATGACTTTATCTAGGACAAGTTTGTCCCCAGTCAGGTTATTATAAATAGGCTCCACTGAAGCTCTGTGCACAATCAAGGGTCTGATACTATTGCCATCACACACATCTAAGTGGCTATAAAGTATCGAACTCCCGTAATCTGGTTTGCTCTTCCAGAAAGAGAAACTGACAGTCATTTATCACTGCAGTATGACTGTAAAAACCTGTCAGTTACTGTGTATTTTCAATGCTGCTTTATTTGATCATGCCCTGGAATTGGTTTTGGGTTTGTTTATTTGGGGTTTTTTTAGTTATTTTTGCAAGGCTTTATAAAATGCCTGAGAAATCACTTTCCAAACTAATTTGATAAAAAAACCAAAGTCCTAAAGCAAATTCATAAATAGAAACAAGGAAACATTAATAAACTAAAATATATAATACTTCAGTGTTTTAAGTTATTGCATGGGTGGCAACCTTTACCTCATAATGTTAAAAAATAAAGTTGTTGACTGGAGAAAATGAAAAAATATTTTAATTTTGCCGAGTAAGACAACTCACACTGATTTTCACTAAAAAACCAAATATTTTTTGATTGATCTGCCCTGAGAAAGGTGCTGGTTCTGTGCCATGAGAACTGGTTTCTATCACACAAATGTTTGACTTAAGCAAAAGTCTCCATTCCTCTGCTCCCCTCAACTGGGGTGCTTTCTTAAGAAGGATCAGATTCTTTAGATCCTTACCCAGGTTATATCTCTCCATGTGTGTAAAAACTGAAGTATGGCATGAATGCAGCAAGTTAAATCTTGATGCTAGTGTCAGTGACTCGGGGCCAATTTATTATTGTGCTCATGTAGCACATCTCATCTTACCAACAGTACTCTTCTCCTCTCTAATGTGTGAAGGACAAAGCAGCTCATCAGTTGTTCCCCAAGATCTTACAAGTAAAAATTTAGTGTATTAGGACACATAAGAAAGAAATATTCCTCTTAGATTAATTAAATGTACATGTGCTATCTCAATATCTATCTTCAAGTGAAAGCAAAAATTATATCAGAACTAACAAAAATGCTGACAAATTAATAACCAATAGCTTGATTTTAATGTCACCTCTGCTCCTTCTTCCTCTGGGGAAACAGCGTCCTTCATTCTCATTCTCTCTGTCCTTTTCCCACCCCAACCACCCAATGCAGGTAACAAATATCTGTGTCTCTCCCCTACCCCACACAATGCAGGTAATCCAGCGCCAGCAGTAGAGGCTTCCAAACCACCGGCTTTTATTCCTACCGTAGCAAATGAAGGAGGAAAACACTGGACTGTTAATGAAGTCAGAGCTTTGATACGCATATGGTCAGACAAAAATATCCAGCAACAACTGGAGGGGACAGTGAGAAATAAAAGAATATTTGAACAGGTTGCTGCTAGACTGCAAAAGTTTGGAATTGACAGGGACTGGAAGCAGTGCAGGACAAAATACAAAAATCTGAAACATGAATACAAGAGTGTAAAAAGTGCCCAAGACTCAGGGAGTACCAGTAAAAGTATGAAATTTTTTAATGAACTGGATGCTATTCTGGGGCACTGCACCATGGAACAAGCAAGTAAATCAGATAATGATGAAAGTGAGAGGCCTCCAGAATGGACAGAAGCAAAATCAGAAAAGGATTCCATAGGTAAGTACTTCAACTACCCACATATCATTTAAAATTTTTAGTTTTCTAGCACTAGAGAGATCTTAAAAAAATCTCAAAAAGCACAAACAGAGAGATTAGCCAGTTGGCTGGGGTGGAAAAACACTGAATGGAAATTTACTATTTTGTCCAGTAGTTTTGTATTTTGTTATAAGGTAATACTTCAGATTGAGTGATTGCCCTGTAGTTTTTTTTAACAGAACTGAGAAGCAAAAGGAGGAAAAAAAGATGAAGACAAAGGATAAAATGATACAGAGAGACAATTCCAGTCAAAATCATGTCAAAAGAGACTGTTTCCAGTTTAGATAACAGAAATGGATCTGAGAGGTAGTCAGATTATGTTACTGGAAAAATTAAGACATTAAGCAAAAGAAATCTGTAATAACAGACATTGGTTAAAAAATTAACATCTAAATTGTCTTTCTCTTATGGCCCCAAATATCTCAGTTTGATTGGCCTTTGGGGCAAGACTCCCAAACTGGTGAGACAACAGTGAAAATAGCAAAAGGAACAGAACTAAGAATGCTAGCAGAGCTTGCCTTTGGTTTTGGGTGGTTAGTGACAATTAATGGTAATGGATGATCAATGCAGAATTAGAGTAGACTGATGAACCTGCACTACCCAAGAGTTACAACATTTTTATTGGTATGTACAACCAGAAACATACTTGTTTTTTAAGAACAGAATTAAACTTTTAGTTGAGGTGAGAGGATGATACTGTGTTGGCCAAATGCAAGACTAGAAGTTAGTAAAGTAATGGGAGAAGTCAAGAAAAATATTACATGAAGACAGTCTGGCTGAAAATGTTAGAACATTTTGGAGGAAGATTAACTCTTCAGTTGCCATTTCTAGACATTTTGCTAATGCATCTACTTTGCCTGCTGGCATAAAGAGCATCCGGGGCTGGATGGACTTTTTAATCTGATACACCACAGCTGTTCTTATAAATTATAAAAATTTGGTGCCCTAATTAATTTAGCATTATTTACACAGAAATGCCTGGAGACACAGGTGAAGAGGACTCTGTTAGTAATATGTCAGAAGACCTACAGATTGCAGATATAAAGAAAGTTTCTGATTCAGGTAATCTAAAAAGTCTTCTATTTTATATAAATACCTAAATTTAGTAATTTAAAATTTATTTATAAAATGAGCCCAAATTGTAATTAAGGGTAGAAAATTCAGAGACCTAGAAAACTTAAAAGCAAGAGATAATATCATAGAGATAACCATCACGTACTTATGTACACATTAACAATGTCCTGCTAAATTTGATAAAATCAGTCCAGTAAGTAATCATTCAAAGACCTGTGATGCAGAATGTAGAGAAGAAAATAATGGTTTAAGCAAGTTGAGTGCAATGTCCTACTGCATTTACATTTACTTAAACTGTGTATTCCCAAGGATTAAAATTGTTCAGTCTCCTGTGCATGAACTAATAGAGCATCTTTTTTTCATAATATGTGATCATGATATAATTGTGTAAACTTCATTTAAGAGTTTCACTGAATCTGAAGGTCATATGCCCTGCTCTTTACAAAGAAAGATTATGGTTTACATCTGAAAATATAAATTTCAGGGGAAGCAGAAGTTTAACATTCAGCCAGAGACACATTAAAGTCTCTCAGGCTGTCAGGTTTTATTGTCCACAATAGAGCACCTCATGTTCTCTTTCAGTAGTGTGAAGCAGAACATGGTCTAAATTAAGCATTAAGGAGTAGTCTTACTGAATTTAAAACAGTCTAATGTGAACTAGAAAGATTTTAATATCAAATTAAAAATCTTCTGACAGATGATGTTACTGTAAATACTACTCCAGAGAATTGGGCAGCTCTGCATATAACAAAAGAAACAGCTATGACAAGTAAGTAAGAGATGGTTGATCATAAGAGGTAATTTAAGGTATACTAGACAGAAACATTTTTGGTTTTTTCATTCCATAGTAATTACATTAATAAATTTAAATTTACTAATAAATTTTAAAAAAGCAACCTTTTACCAGCTCACCATGGACACTTGACATATTCCATGGAGAAAAACGGGTTGAAAAGTGCTTTGCCTATAGGGATCTCATTTTCAGAGAGACAAATATGACAGAAATAAACGGCTATTTGTGGGATCCAGTTAAGACAGCTAAAAATTTTATTAAATTCCATTTCTCCCCATCAACAAGTAAAATTACTACATACACATGGACAGTAGTAAGACACTGTAATGCAAAGATTCAGCAGCACTCCTTAACTGTCATCTGGCTGTTTTCAACCACTTGGTGCTACATAATATTGTAACTTCTTGGACTGCACTCTTCCAAACAAGCTATTTAAGATGAAATTAAATGAATATTTCTAGTAAAGTTCTCAGTACACATTTCTGTCATTTAAGGTAAGTGTAGGTGTAAAGATATCTGTAGTTTACCTTGGTTACCAACTCCCTTTTCAAATGTGTTTTTTAACTGCATACTTTTGTTTCTGGGTAATTGTAAGTGCAATATGATTTTGTGGGGAAAATTAAAATAGTAAGTGGTTCAAAAGTATCTGTGGCTCAGCCTGTCTACTCTTAAGAAACTTGTATGGGGGAAAAAGGCAAAACCACACTCCAAGGCAAAACCAACAAACAAGTTCAGTTTGCAGAATTCTTTCCCTCATTCCAAAACAAACAATACACACTCAAATAATTTTTTTGCAGGTGGTAAAAGACACCCAGTCCTTAATTTTATTAATGGTGACATAATTAGGTATTGCATAAAGCAGAGAAAATATGCACATATTTACATTACAATATCATGGAGACCCTTTGTTCTCTAATCTCTAGTGCCTTTCCTAGACAGTTCAAATAATTTTGAAGTGAGAAACTGGTAAGTAAAGAGATTGTATGTACCTCTGTACTCATAAATATACACAATGATAAACAGTGAAAAAGGCAAACAGGCAGTAACACATTACACTGGTTGTTTGATATGAGTAATATCTCACAATCACTGGCATATAAGATGTGACTTGTTTTAAAAGCTCCTGCACATTCAACAGAACTTATGTAGAAAATTGTTTCTCTATAGGCATGGAATT
>VZTT01050033.1:43410-61944 GCA_013400855.1 Buphagus erythrorhynchus
GCCGGCATTGGCCGGGCAGAGGGCCGGGGCTGTTTGCACGGGACGGGGGGGTGATGCTGCCGTCCGGGGTTCGCTCGGGGGGCTCGGCGGGGCCGCCCCGCGGCGTAGGGTGGCGATTGGCGGGCGGTGTCGCAGCCCGCTGCCCGGGCTGCCCGCCCCTTCCGCCGGCCCCTTCTTACCCCGGCCGCCGAGCCCTGCGGCGTGAGCTCAGGCTCTCTCCTGTGCCCTAGGTGCCCGCGCCCGCTCCCGCCGCAGCCATGGCCCCCGCAGCATCAGGTAACCGGGCGGCCGTCGGGGGTGGGTCGGTCGGTCGGAGATGCCGCTCTCGGGGGGCCGGTGCCCGCTCAGCGGCTTGGGGTGTACGTGCTTGGGAAGCAACTTTTTCCCGGCGTAATTTTAATGTTTTGGGGTTTTTTATAAATTGTTTTTCCGTGGGTCGTCGCCCGTGCGGGAGGGTGGATAGGGCTGCAGGAGAGGTGGCGGGGGCAGCTCCAGGCGCAGGATGGTGGAGGCTGCAGCCGCCCCACGCCGCTCGTACGGCGGAGCTCCGGGACTGCCCCGAAGTTGGAGGGAAACAAAAAACAAGCGGCGGGGCTCTTGGCCGCCCCGCTCAGGCGGCAGCTCGCTGTGGAGCCGGGCGGTGGGGGCGGCTGAGGTACGGCCGGAGCTGCCCGGCCGCGGCTGGCGCAGCCCGGTGGCGCCGGAGCAACGGGCGGAAACCTGGAGCGGGGCTGTCGGTCTGGATGTTGGGGGGAACGCGGCCAAATCCTCCTCGTGGTCAGGGACCGCAGCGCGGGGTCCTGCTGGATCCCCATGGGCTCGAAGGTGGTGGCTCTGCGTGCGGAAGTAAACAAGTCTTTGCGGTGCAAAAAATGACTTTTTTTTTTTTTTTTCTCTGTGTGTATGTGTTTTGGTTTTGTTTTTATTTTGTTCCTCTAGACCTGAAACTTGGCAAAAAAGTTAATGAAGGTAAAACGAAAGAAGTGTACGAGCTGCCAGATATCCCAGGATGTGTTCTCATGCAGTCAAAAGACCAGATAACGGCGGGAAATGCAGCCAGGAAGGACCGAATGGAAGGGAAGGCTGCCATTTCCAACACAACGACAAGTTGTGTGTTTCAGCTGCTTCAGGAAGCTGGTAAGTATTTTTGAGGTAGGGTGTGTATGCTTGTATGTTACAGACATTATTACAAAACAGTATTGTTTTATAGAAGGGTTTGACCTGCCTTGAGGCTCTCGTGGTTTTTTTAGTTTCTTTTCTATTAGCTTTTAGTTATGCTTTTCTCTCGGGTAGAGGAAAGCATAATTAGACCTGGATGAGTGACTTACTCATTTGGAACATGAGAGTATCTGCAGTCATCTAGTGTTGCAGATAACTGCAATAGTTTCTTCTGCTTGTTTGGACGCACCCCTAATCCCCTCCCCTCTACTTTTGTCGGTTCTCCGTACCCTACACCTACCTCCTTACATGCAGCTCTGGGCTGGCTATGTCTGCCTTGCTTTACTGCATCTGCATGCATAGAATGCACTTATGCACTTACAGCTAGTGGCACTACTGCACTGTGTCTAGGCTGTGTGAAATCTGTGTATGTAAGCTGAAACATAAAATTAAAGTGTCTTTTCCCCCACTCAGTTGTGTGTTATAGCAGCATAAACTTCCTGTAAGCTTTGCATGTAGCACTTGTGAGGACCACATTGCAAAATACATTTATCAGTTTGTATTGAATGTATCAGGAGCTTAATCTTTACTTTTAAAAGATTCAAAGTAATTCTGATGCCAGCAGTGAGTTTTCACGGAGTGCATAACTTAAGTCACTCAAGTGAGTTTTGCACCACACTTCCAAAAATGGAGCCAGAAGCTTTGCTTTGAGAAAGCATTTTGAAGTGTTTGTAGTTTGCAAGTTGCAGAGAGGAATTCGTGCTGGTGGGGAGTCTGCTCTCAGTACTAGAATAGAGGCATTGGTAAGCTTAGCTAAGATTGCTTATAGCTGTGTGCTCCAAATGCTTTGAAATATTTGCACAGACTGTTTCAGGCACCAGCTGAGTTATTCTAGAATTTGTATTATCTGTTATAAGGTGTGATGATAGCTCTCAAGAGCACTGTGAAGTCCTAGCATATTTCATATGGGGAAGAGAAAGATGAGTTCTCTAGAGTTTTCTCTTTGTCTCAGCCTGTATTTTAAGAACTACTTACACAGAAATACATACCAAATAATTCAATGTAATCCTGAGTCACTGGCTTTCTTGGGAAGGCTGTTGTGCATACAGTACTAAGAAGCCTCCTAGCTATTTGATTATATTTGCAGTTGATTAAAACTCCTAGTTTTCATTTAGGAGCAATTAGTGAGATCTTTTGCCTAATTCTTGAATGGCAGTATTTAAGATAACAATCAAAGCACTTCATATCCTACAGATGTGCGCTTTTAATATGAAGAAGCCATTCTGTTGACCTCTCAAAAATCCGTGAGTGTACTCATGGATTTTGTACTCATAACTTCCACAGGTGCCATGGAAAAACATGCAGAGTAAACTGCAGCTGTGTTTTAAGGCAACAAAATAACTTTCAGGGTCCTTCCCTAGTTTCCTTATTTGAGTGGTGTAAATGCAGATAGTGGGAATGCCTTATTGTAGTGGGTGTTTGTTTGCTTTGTGCAACTCTACCTACTCTTTCAGAGGTGATGATTTACGAAGTTCTGTTAAAGTTTCTCTGCCTTTTATAATAGAGCTAATGGCAGCCAAGCAAAAGCACACATCTGCACTGATGGAAAATGTAGTAGTGAACCAGACAGGGGCCTTAATGTGCATTTAATTACTTAAATCATTCTGCCTTTGAAGGAAATGCACCAAGCTTTGAAGAGGCAGTGTTCATATTTTAAGACTTTTTGTTTCTTCCTTTATGATTCTGGAAGTGGAATGGAATAGAACTGCTTGGTTTGACTGAGTGCAGCTCCTTTGCCTTCTGTTTCTGGCAGGTGCTGATTGGGCTTGGCAGTGGTCTTGCCCTGGTTGGGTGAGCGATGCAAAGTGACGTAGAGTCCCCAGGCAGTGCAAAGGAGAGCAGCTTTCTTGCAGAGACCAGGCCTTTTTAAGCAGTTAGCCCATTATCAGCTACATAGTTTTGAATCATAACAAACATAATTTAACCAACCACCATACACCACGATGTGAACACATAATGGTTATATAACTTGTTTTTCTACCTCTAATTCAGCCGAGTCTCTTTCCCACAGTCCTTTTCTGCCTAGCTGAAGTAACAGGCCTGAGCCATGATTTTACAAGGCCTTCCTTTTGCAAGGTTTTACCTATATGCAACAGTTGGGGAGAAAGGTGGGACTTTCCTCAAGAGTGAAATTGAAAAAAGAGCCATTTTGCACTTAGAGTGCTGATCTGCATGTTGGCTGTCCCTGTTCAAAATGGGATCCATCATCTTACAGTTATGTAAGAAGGTTGACTTGTTGCAGCTGGTTTGTGAAGATGCTTCTTCATCTGTCTTTTGCCTAATAAATCACCAAGATCTAATGTCCTAAATAACTTAGTTTGTGATGAAGGGGAGGACAAAGCCATTCTCTCTGCCCTATCTGCTTTTATTAAGCAAAGTAGTAAAGACTGCTGTGCTCTGTTACTCCTTTGAAAAGCTCCAATTACTGTTTGATCTATAATGAATCTTCCACTAGAGAACATGGTTGGGTACTTGGTTGCTGCTAATTTGTATTTTTTAAACAAACAAAAACATTATGAGGGATAGATTTACTTTTTTAAGGCTCTGTGAACAAAATTATTTTCAAGAATAGGATTTCTGAGTTACAAGTGAGTGTTGTATGATAAAATTGACTTGTGGAAGCTACTTGCCTTTTGCAAGGCTGGAGTGGGCTTAAAATACCCTGAAGAAATTCAGTGTGTCTTTTTAAGTCCAGGGAAGAACGAGATACAGATGTACTTAAAATTCAAGATGTTTGTGACTACTGTTTTAATTGTGGAGTGTGCCTACTAATGGAACTAAGCTGCTATCTTTTTATTTAGGAATCAAAACAGCTTTTGTCAGGAAACAGAGTGACACAGCCTTCATAGCAGCTCACTGTGAAATGATCCCAATTGAATGGGTATGCAGAAGAATTGCTACTGGCTCCTTCCTCAAGAGAAACCCTGGTGTCAAAGAAGGGTACAAGTTTTACCCACCCAAAATTGAGATGTTTTACAAGGTAAGTTTCCTTTGCTGTGATGTTAATCAAACTTAAGAAGAGCTAGAATTCTGTATTACCTTCTTTAAAATGCTGACAGAGAAAGCAAGTAGTGCTGGGGGCTGACCTGTCAATAGTTTTGCCATTCTAATGTTTTCTTGCATTCTTGTCCAATAGCTGTTTTGTCCAAAGTCCGTACAGTAGTGGCTTACAGTGCAATCAAAGAATAAGAAGCCAAACTGTACTTAAAACTAGAAAAATGTAGGTATAAGGGCTTTTTAGGCAAAAGCTTAATGCATCAGTTGAAACAGATGTGTTGATATATTTGAAGAAATTAAAATAAACAGTACTTGCATGGTGAGGGTAAGTAACTAGCTAGTCATTTAGGATTCTGAACTCCTTTGGGAATATGTGCTGAAAGATGTATCTGGTGAACTGTAATCTGAAGTGTTTGTGGTGTACCCTGTTACTCTAAAGGTGGTCAGGTGTTGCAGCAAGTGTTTTCAATGTTACTGTCATTTTTAAAATGCTAATCATAAAATACTAGTTTGAAGCCTGTATTTGTTACTTGGAAAAAAACGACACAAAACCATGTATCTTTTAATGGTTATTTTCCTCTTACAGCAAGCTTAAAATCATCATGTATTTGTTCTGGTTTTCTTAACAGGATGATGCTAATAATGATCCACAGTGGTCTGAAGAGCAAATAATTGAAGCAAAATTCTGTTTTGCTGGACTTACTATTGGCCAGACTGAAGTGGATATTATGTCTCGTTCTACTCAAGCCATTTTTGAGATCCTAGAAAAAGCATGGCAGCCTCAAAACTGCACTCTTGTAGACCTGAAGGTATAAGAATCTAATTTCTCATGATCCTGGTTTTGACAGGAAAAATATCTCTGTATAATCACTAAAATAGGATTCTTACTGTCTTTTTAGATTGAATTTGGTGTTAATGTGCTGACAAAAGAAATTGTTCTTGCTGATGTTATTGACAATGATTCATGGAGACTGTGGCCAGCAGGAGACAGAAGCCAGCAAAAGGACAAACAGGTGGTGCTTTAATCTTTACCTTCTAAGTGAGCAGGGGAGAAGAATGAAGAAAGTAAAGCCTACAGTTTAACATCTGCTTTCAGAGTGGCTTTTTCTAGATGGTCTTATCTTGTTACAGAGTAGTTTGCATGGTACCTTGTGTCTAAGCCTGTTCTCATTAAATAGTTTATCTGATTTATGGTAGAAGAAAAATCCTCTGTCTGTGTGTCTTCAGCTGGAATACCCAACAGCACTATTGACTGGAGCTGTCATGATGAAGTGTGAGGTTTCCAGGAATGATAAGATTTCTGACTTGTGCAGATAATAATAAAATAGTTGGATAACAGATCGGTGGGAAGAACAGAAGCTTTGGCTCCCAGGTCTGCCTCCAAGTTTCTCAGTTTATTCAGAGGGGTATCTCTACTAGTAGAGATCTGGTGATACTTAGGAGGGAACTGCAGCAAGGATGCTTTTCTTTGTTATTTATTTTGGTTAACCATGAATTCAATAATGTTGCCTCCAAAAGTGTTACTAATAGACTGTGCCCGCCTATGAGGCCTGCAAACAAGTTTGAAACAGAACTTGTCCTATATTCAGATTTAGAGCATTTATACTTCTCAAATATCTCTGAATTACCAGATGACTAGTTATGAAGGAACTGTTTGGGGAATGCTGCTGCCAGGAGTTTGTCATGGTTGTTGAGACCAGTGACAGAGTCCCTGTGAAAGTGTTGTAAGCCACAGGGGAAGATTTCAAAGTGTTCGTGGGAGGAAAAGTATTACTTTTAAATTGGAAAGCAAAACTGCTCTGTTAACTTGACCTGAATCATGAAGTAGCATGCTTGAGTGAATTGCTCTGACAGTCCCCTAAAATAAGATACATGATAACATCAAGTAGAACCTAGGTTGGTACAGTGCTACTGCAGGCAATCATGACATTACAAATCCAATTTTAAAGAAGTTGTATGTTTTTCCTTAAATTTTCCCTGTGGAAAGCTTCCAAAACCTTGATATCCTTGTGGCTGAAAGTCTTTTGTGTTGTAAATGGCCATAAATTGCAATGTAGAAGGTTGTTTATGCCTGGAATTGCTAGAAACTGTATAGAAATTATACTTGAGGTATAATAATAATAATAATTCTTATCAATTATGGTAGCAAAGTTAGTCTTTTGTGTACCCAAACCACATTAACTTTATCTGCTGGTTTTGGCTGGGGTAGGGTTATTTTTCCTGACAATGGTTAATATGGTGCTATGTTTTTGATTTGTGCTGAACACAAGGTTGATAATAAAAACATGTTTTTGTTATTGCTGAGCAGGGCTTACACAGACCCCAAGGGCTTTTCTGCTTTTGGTACTGCCATTCTGGGGAGGAAGTTGTGGGGTCATGGGAGGTAGGGAGGAGACACAGCAGGGACAGGTGACCCCAACTGACTAAAGGGACATTCCAGACCATATGGCATCGGGCTCAGTATATACAGTGTGGGGGAGGGAGGAAGGGGCTGTGGGGAGACGTTTGGAGTTGGTGTTTTGTCTTTCCAAGTCATGGTTATGTGTGATGAGGCCCTGCTGTCCTGGNTCTGGGGAGGAAGTTGTGGGTTCATGGGAGGTAGGGAGGAGACACAGCAGGGACAGGTGACCCCAACTGACTAAAGGGACATTCCAGACCATATGGCATCGGGCTCAGTATATACAGTGTGGGGGAGGGAGGAAGGGGCTGCGGGGAGACGTTTGGAGCTGGTGTTTTGTCTTTCCAAGTCATGGTTATGTGTGATGAGGCCCTGCTGTCCTGGAGGTGGCTGAACACCTGCCTGCCCATGGGAAGCAGCGAATGAATTCCTTGTTTTGTTTTGCTTGTGTGTGCAGCTTTTGCTTTGCCTGTTAAACTCTTTATTGCAACCCATGAGTTTTCTCAATTCTACCTTTCAGATTCTCTCCCTGATCTCTGGTGGGGGAGTGAGTGAAAGGCTGTGTGGGGCTTGGCTGCTGGCTGGGGTTAAACCACAACACTTCAATGCTTTTGTTTTCCTTTTTTCAGTCCTATCGGGACCTGAAAGAAGTGACTCCTGAAGCACTGCAAATGGTTAAGAGAAACTTTGAATGGGTTTCAGAAAGAGTGGAGGTACCTGTTTTTATGTGAACAACATATCTAGACTTTGATAACTGTGTGCCTTCAATCCTGTTGACTGCTCTTATTTCTCTCCTCTTTTTCCACTCTTTTTGTTAGTTGCTTCTAAAATCAAAGAGCCAAGGTAGAGTTGTGGTGTTAATGGGATCTTCTTCTGACCTCAGTCACTGTGAAAAAATAAAGAAGGCATGTGCAACCTTTGGAATTCCTTGTGAATTAAGAGTGACCTCTGCTCACAAAGGGCCAGATGAAACCCTGAGGATCAAAGCAGAATATGAAGGTAAATGCCAAGAAATACTGATTTGGATTGACACAGCATCGTGTTTCAGAATGACTTGGCAACGTCAAAGATTTATGTGGGGTTTTTACATTTTTTGTTAAACAGAACACCAAGCTGTTACAACTGTGTTTCACACTTGATAGTAGCATGACTGCTCTAAGTAATTTTGGAGTAATGTATTGTCTTACTGCCCTGCCACAAAATTCCATTACTCAAAGTCTAACCTCTGCTTTTATCCCAGTATCAGAACTTCTTTGCCCAAGCCTTGATCATGTTAATAGATTTATTGTAGCATCTTCTGGTGATGCCAGCCTTTCTGAAACAAGGGAGAACAACAGTCTTTCTAGCTGACTGAATATTCTTAGTGTTATATTAAGTAGATGTTGCTCCCACCATGTTTTTTCTGTTTGATGAAAATATTCTTGCTTATTACTTTAGATGCCATGAGAAAATACTGTGAGGAAAAGATACTTGCTTTAAATTACTCTCTTTGCCAAGAGGACTTAACATCTTTTCAAAAGTGTTTATAGCCTAGCAGAGAAGATACAGGAGTTATTTATTTCTGTGGGAGTATACACATTTTGTGCATACCATTCTACTTGGTGAAACTACAGATGTGGTGACCATAGTTAAAACACTCACTTTGAGGTGAACTGTTTCAGATTTAAGGAGAGGAACACTTAGAGATGCCAGAGATTTAATGGCTATGTTCTCTACAAAGCTAAGCAGCACCTCTTCCTCTGATAACTGAGACTTCCCCTCAGAGGCAGAGTAAGAAATGCTAGTTTTAGCTGTGCTAAACAGTAGCTGGGATTTAAGAATGTAAGATTTTTTAGAAGATATTTCTGTAAAGGAGGAAGTTGGACACAAAATGTTAGTGCCATGTAATGGAATTGAAAGGATAACTGCAAAACCAATTATGAACTTGGACAAAGTTCCCATGAAAGCAGGTGGTAGGTGGTAGAGAACAAGGTGGATTGCTTATCTCTGGGTGTCTTCCTCCCCACCAGGAGATGGAATCCCAACAGTGTTTGTTGCAGTAGCTGGCAGAAGCAATGGTTTGGGGCCAGTCATGTCTGGTAACACTGCTTACCCAGTTGTCAACTGCCCTCCACTCTCAGCTGACTGGGGCACTCAGGATGTGTGGTCCTCTCTTAGACTGCCCAGCGGTAAGATAATCTTCAACTTATGCTCTTGTTCTGATCTAGCTCTATTTTTTTTTTTGTTGCTTTTGTTCTACTGTACACACACGGGGCAAAACATTGGAAAAGCAGCTGGATCTGTACCAAGCAAAGTCTATGGAAATATGTCACATATAGGCTTTGACTTGTTGATGGCAAAAAGCCCAATAGAGCAAAGATTAGATAGGAATAATCTTTGAAAACCTTGTCTTTTCCTTGCTAAACATTTCATTTTGAAATTGAAAATAATATTAATGGGAATTTAAGCAATTTAATTTTGATGCATTTTCCTTATGATCAAAGACCAAATAGTATCTTTCTCAACAATCAGTGTAGGTAAACTTCAAGTCTTAACTACTAATTCAGTGCATTTTATGAGTTTTAACTTTGTGAGTAACTTGAAGTCTATTACCTCTGTATAAGGGAGTCATTTGCATGATGGCTTTTGGTGTAAAGTGCCACAAAGTAGTTACATTAAAATGGAACACATGACACTTCACTTGCTTTAAACCTGCATCTTGTGGCTTCTGGAGGTTGAAACAAGCCTTGTCTTAAATTGTTCTTCAGAGAAAATGTTTTGTTTGTATATAAACTATGCTTTAATAAATAGCATTCTCTTCTCTGCAGGTCTTAGCTGTCCTACTACTCTGTCACCTGAGGGAGCTGCCCAGTTTGCTGCTCAGATATTTGGGTTAAACAACCATTTAGTGTGGGCCAAACTGCGATCCAACATGTTAAACACCTGGATCTCCTTGAAGCAGGCTGACAAAAAACTTAGAGAATGCTCCTTGTAAGTCACACTAACAAGTAACTGTTATTAGTTACACAATGATAATGGCGTGTGCATATTCATTCATATTAGGATTTACCCTTGGATGACCTCAAAAGTCCTGCATCATTTCTTGCAGAAGAAAGCATTGTTAGAGCAGAATAGGGAGTCTGTGTCCTTCCCTTGTGTATTTTTTTAATATAACAACTAAGTAGAGATGGGGAAGTAGTATTTTAGGTATCTCTTTCTGTTGCTCCAGAATGGTGCTGTTCTGCTTTTTAGTCTATACTGTTAACTACAGACTATGCCAAGAGAATGATTTGGTGCGATCTAAATAGAATTCAACTAGTCTTCTGCATTTCTGTAACAGTAACATTCTTCCATAGTATTAATGTATATCTTGAACCTTATTAACTGAACTGGACTGCTGACTAAAGCCAGTGTTGATGCTGTTCTGCTTGCAATGATGATATGCTTTCTATAGCAATAAAATGGCAACATATGCTGTATTAATAGGAAAAGAGTGTGGAAAAACATTTTAAGAGCCTGAAATAAATACATGCCTTATTTAAAAAATATATATACATACATGTATCTTTTTCAAAAATGTGTGTGTATATTTATCCCATTGATATCTTTTGGAATGATGTGATGAAGTTAATATCAATTTGCTTGTTCATAACAAGCTATAAATACAAATGGCTTGAGTGACCTGTAACTTGGCTTGTTGCCTGTTTGCTCTAACTCCTGCCTAGTCCAGGCTTTGTCCTTTTAAATACTAGGCAGATCTACCTTCAGTAGTTCTGTAGGGCATATGTGATGATGTTGGACTGTCTTAATACACTTCAGTAGCTGTAGCTATTCTATGTCTATATTTCCTCACTCTTTCTGTGGAAATCTTATTGAACTGAACAGGGGAACAAATACTAAAGCAACAAACTTCTGGGGGGGAATTCTAAGCATGACTTTCTTGTCTTTGCACACACCAGTCTTCTGAGTAGGTATGATTCTAACAAATATGCAATTACTCAAAGTATGTAACATCTATACTTTTACAATTATAAATAAACTATTGAATGCAAATCTGCTTCATGGAGATATTGAATTATTTATTGAATAAGTATGCAGAGAAGTAGCTATCAGCTGTGGTATGTAACTTCAGGACCTGAAATTGGGTAATCATCTTGTAAGAAGCTTATGCACAAAAACCTGCATGGAGTACTATTTGGTGACAGCCTTCTGGAAGATACTCTGCTACTTGATTGTCTCAGGAGTGTTGCTTTGTTCCTGAAGAACTCCTCTGATGGTGTGGTAGGTCAGGCTTGCCCTGTAGTATGAGTAACTGGATTAAATGTTGCTGCTGGCCTTCTTCACAGGCACTGACAACACCTTATGTGTATCTGTATAGAAGAGCTCTAAGCAGTGTTCTCTTGAATGCAAGGGTTTAAAATTGGTCAAAGCTTACCCTAAAGTAAAAGAACTATAACTTTTCTTAAGCATTAGGGCAGTTGCTTTTCTAATGAATCTCTAAATGAAGTATCGATAATAGTGAGGATTATGAAGAACAAGGAGGCTGAAATTCCTTTGTGGCATGATCTGGATGAGGACATTTAGTCTATCATCAGCAAATTTGCAGATAACATCACGTTGGGCTGGCATGTTGATCTTCTGGAGGGTAGGAGGGCTCTGCAGAGGGATCTGGATAGGCTGGACTGATGGGCTAGCTAGGACCAGTGATACGAGGTTCAGCAGGACCAAGTGCTGGGTCCTATACTTTGGTCACACTAACCCCAGGCAGCACTACAGGCTGGGGGCAGAGTGGCTGGAAAGCTGTCAGAAAAGGATCTTGGGGTGCTGGTCAGCAGCAGCTGAACATGAGCCAGTGTGTGCCCAGGTGGCCAAGAAGGCCAATGGCATCCTGGCCTGTATCAGCAGTTGTGTAACCAGTAAGATGGGGAAGTGATGATCCTCCTGCACTGGCACAGCTGCAGCTTGAGTGCTGTGTCCAGTTCTGGGCTCTCACTTTACAAAGGACATGGAGATACTGGCATATGTCCAGGGAGGGCCAACAAGGCTCATGAAGGGTCTAGCAAACATGTCCTGTGAGGAACAGCTGAGGGAGCTGGGTTTGTTTACCCTGGAGAGGGCTCAGGGGGGCCCTCCTTGCCCTCTCCACCTCCCTGGAAGGAGGCTGCAGTGAGGAGGGGTTCGGGCTCTCCTGCTGTGCCTGCAGTGAGAGGACAAGAGCAGATGGCCTAAAGCTCACACAGGGGAGATTCAGATTAGATACTAGAATTTCCTTTTCACTGTCAGTGTTGTCAGACATTGGAATAGGTTGCCTGGGGTGGTGGAGTCACCATCCCTGGAGGTGATCAAAAGGTGTCTGTATTGGGGGATAGAGTTTAGTGGTTACAGTGATAGTGCTGAGTGGATAATCTTAAGGGTCTCTTCCAACCTAGATGATTCTATGATTCTATACTGTATTTTTGGAAGCACTGACTTTGAAGTAAAGATCCTCAGGACTGTGGGATTTTTTTAGCAAGCAGTCTACCAAGTTAGTACTTGCCTGCATAATTGCCGAGACACAGCTCTCCTGACAAGACACTGATGGTAACTTCAACTAGCAGAAGAATTAATGGGTGAAGAGCTGATTATCTTTTGTTGGCTTGGGTGAGTGAATTGAATCATCTTGTAATCAGACAAGCACCAGAGCCAACAACTGTAAAGGAGATTGCAGTGTTTCTTCCTCCTGGTGGCAGCAGTCTGCTCACTCAGCTGTGTAACAATACTCAACTTGAGGGTGAAGTTCCACAGCAGGTGAAGGTGTCATTTTGTATTTGGCCCTACCCAGCACTACAATGGGTGTTGGCTCTGATGGGTAATCAACCTGACAAGCTTACTAGCCACCTGACCACCGTGCTGGGAAACACAACTACAGCCAGCCACTGCTGTCTCTTCAGCCCATAGTGCTGTGCTGTCTGTAGTCTTCCCCTGTGCAATAACAATTCATAACAGATGATGATTTGGGTGTTAACACCTGAAATACTGTGTTTGGTCTCTAGTTACTTTTCCTAAATTACTTTCACCCGGATTATACTAAATTCATTTGTAAAATTGTGCCAATTTACGTGAGCCATGAGCATGCTAAGTGCTTTAGTTGCCATAGAGATGGTCATTCTTCAGCTTTTGGATGGGGTGGGTTGTTTGGGGAGGTTTTGTGCAGTCTGTATTGAACTCTCTAGTTGCAAATCCTTGCTTGAGCAGTTGCCTTGCAAACAAGCACCAGGACACAGCAGCTGACATTAACAGTGTGCTGCTGTGATCAGCAGACAAAATCTGCAAGAATTTTCTGTAGCTGCTCTTAAAGCCAGCTGCCCTAAAGGTCAGCTGGTTAGTTTAGCTGAAACTTCTTCACAAAGCTTTTGCTGTGAAATGAAAAGATTTCCCCTTGACTCGGCATTCCAGCTATTACATTGATGCAATAAACTGAAAATGGTTCCAGTCAGAAATTGCTCTTGTAGCACTTGTGCTTTTTTGGTCCAATTTTAAAAACAATCCTAAAAAATTCTTGAATAAAAAAGTGCTTTTATCTTCACAGAAACCATTACACAGAGCAGTTAATGAAGTTTATTTGTATTTGGTAAATTGACTTGAAATACCTGCAAATGAAAGTCTTTTAAGCACATGCTGTGGAACCTAGGACCCTGAATTAGATCATGTCCTAGTTAGCAGCTACCTGCTTAACAGTAAATGTTCTTTAAAGATTATCAGCAAAGAACTGTATGGACTTAGCAAAGGGAAGTGCTGAGGGCAGAACTTCTTTTACATACTACACTGCTTCAGGTACAGGTGAGTGGCAGCTGGTGCTCAGCCTTGCTAACATCATTTAATTTCAACAAAAAAAGCCACACCCAAAAAACCTCCATTTTGTAAAAATTAGGGAAAAATCAGTCATGGCTCCCACAGGTTTATTCTCCATCTGCAGCTCAAAGGTTAAAGCATCTATCCAGAACACTGAAGTTTTTATTATCTGCTGCCTGTGGGGATCTGTAAAATGAATTGAAGGCCTGGGAGAGAATGTGCTTTAGACTTCTTGGGGATGGCATTAAGGCACTCCCTGTTTTAAAGTAATTCATACCCAAAGAAAAATCATGGTTGTTCCCCCACTGGAGTGGGCATTTGGACCTTTTCTTACAGCCTCAGTGATTTCTTTAGCATTGCAACTTAATTGTGAAATAGTGGTGGAAATTCTGAGCCATGTTTTAAAATAAAATCAGAGGTGCCAGTTGCACTGTATTTGGATTGTGTTGCAGTTGGCATGGCCTGTGCACTTTCAGATGACACTTCCTGTTCAAAATTTCCAAAAGCTTACACATGAGAACAATCGCTTTTTGGGCTCAGGCAAAAAGGAAGTATAAATGTTGATGGAACACTCAAAGACTTGTTTCAAAGTATGCACTAGAGGAGAAAGTTATAAAAGTTTCATTGAGGGTTAATTAAAAAAAACAAAACAACAACAACAAAAACTCCAATACAAACTCAGAATTTCCTGCAGAGCTGAAGTACCTCTAGAATTGTACTGCAGTCCCAGTTCCCAGATCCCTGTTCCACTTGTGATCTAAATGTGTGCATTCAAAGCTCCTCACTGTTGCTGTGCAATGGCTACCTGGGTGAGAGGAACCTAAAGCTGATTAAGCATTTCCTCTTGCACTTTTGCAAAAGCATTTTAGATCTTAACAGGGCAAAACAACCTCTTACTAATCTGCCTTATCAGGGTACACAAAGTTAATGTTCCAGTTGGGACCTCAAAGCACACCTATCCACACAAAACCTAACGTGCACTACTCTACATGTTAGAACAGCCACCCTGGTTATAAGCAATTTGATCCCCTTGCTACTGGGGGAAAGGACAAAACACAACCTTTCCCTCAATACTCAGAAGAGCGTTTTAACCACTGCAGGCATGCAGAGATCTGTGGGAAGGGAAGATCATGATCTCCCCTTTTCCCCCCCACTGTCTCAGTTTGTTTCCTTAAGTAACTGCAAGTGAGCTTGCCTCTAGAGCTTTGAGTTTCTGCCTTGGAAGTCTCGTAGCAGGCCTCAGACAGGTCCTGTTATCTTTCTTCTGTATGATGACTATGAAATGTCAATTCAGCTACAGTGGGGAGCTCTCTGCAGGACAGGATTTACTTCCTGAAGGGTATTCTGAGTGCAAAGGTGATCTTAGACAGACTTCTTGTTCTCTGTGGGAGGTAAAATTCAAAACTTCTTTAGGAAGGAATGAAGATGCATTTGCACAGAAGTTGGTAAAAGAATGAACTGTAACAGCTTTTCTCTCTCTCCTCCCTCCCGATGACAGATGTCATCACCAGTAGGAGGATATTTTCACAGAAAAATAGTACAGCAAACAAGCTGCCAGAAGCTCAACAGATGCTTGTGAATATCAAGCATTAAGTTCGAGTCTTTTTCAACGACAGAGCTTTTCACAGAAAAGAATGGGCTGTCGTTCACTTGGTGCTTCCCAGACCCCAGAATTTCATCCAGCAGGCAGCTGAAGCATCTGGTGAATGGGTCTGATATGCTGGCAGAGGATGGGTTGTGGCGCCCGCAAGGAACCCTCAGTTAGAACCAAGGGACATCTGATGCAAGAGGGGAAAATAAGAAGGAAGAAAACAAGAAAAAAAAGAAACATCACTCCTCCCCTTACAGCACTGTCAGGGAGAAGCTAGTAGCCCACTTTGCCAAGCCCCTCCTATAGCTCTTTATGCTGATAAAAACATTCTGAGCTGACAGACCAGAAAGCTCTTGAGCACAAGGAACCAACACTCACTCAAATAGATAATATAACTAAGATGCTAAGCTCCACAGGATTTGTTTGGATTGGAAAGTGACTGGATTTGTCTTTGTCTTATGGCACAGCCTTTGGTTTCCCATTGCATCATTTCCTTTTTCTAACACTAAACATCTACTAAATGGCCAGTTTCATAGCAAGTACAGGTTCGTATTCAGACTGCTTTAAAAGTTACTTCCAATATAGGGCATCCTTCCAACTTATTTATAAAACAAAATCAAATCCCTCAACTGGAATTCTGAAGACTTCTTTACTAACTGCTTTCTCTCTAACACTAAACATTTTGTCCTAGAGAGCCTGTCACATACTCATAGGCATTTTTGACTCCAATTTAACTACATCACTTCTACAATCATGTTTTGTTTTTTTTTTAATCCATGGTGAAATCCTGCTACTTGACTTTGCTTGTAAAAGCAGTTGCAGTCATGACTGACAGGAAAGCATAATTTCACAAAAATCAAGGCTCAATGGACTCTGTTTTGTTTTGGTAAGGGCCTTAGAGTATCTTAAATCCTACAATTAAACATTTTACAGCTTTGGGTTTTTTAATTGTAGAAAAGCACATAAATGAAAGGATAGTGGACAGATTGCAGTGTGATACCATGGATACTATCTTCCTTAAACAGGTATTTCAACTACTAAGTGGAAAACCTTCCCATTATAAACCCAGCTGGAGATAGCCAGGTCTTTACAGTCAAAGTCAGTACTGAAAAAACAACATCTCAGCCTTGATGAGGTCCAGGCCAGGAAGATGTGGTTTGTTGGTTTGTCTACTGCTCCTGACAGTACTTAAGACAATGATTCTCTCTGGGAACTGTCCCTGTCCCAATGTCAAGTGAGCAGAGCCTGGTACTGTGGGGCTCCCTCATGCTGCTCTCCAGGACTCAGCTGTGCAGGAAACTCCACCCTGTCTCATTCGTAATTGATGCAAGTGAGTCTAAAGCACAACTTGAGTATCCAGCAGATATTTACCCCATCCCACATATACTGATGCAGAGCTCCAAGGAATGGGTTAGATCACCTAAAAAAACCAAAAAGATGACCAAGTTTTGTAAAGCATTTAGCAATGTTTGAATCTGGCCTCATCTTTCATGGAGTTCAGAGGAAACATGTTTCTACTAACATTCTAAGATCACTTCAAGTTTCACTCCCACCAACATATCTTACAGTCATCTTTACACATTGTTCTTAAAAAACCTTAGGGCCAGTAAAAGGCCCACAAAGAAACAATTTGCTAGAATGAATGTGACAGATACTTGCCAATTAAAATAAAAAATCAAGTTAGATGGAGAAATACAAAGTTGCCATTTCATACCAAGAAAACTGAAGTTTCTAAATCTAATGTTCATCCATGCTCATCCAGGGCAGCAAGCTGTTAAAAGAAATGATGTTTGGTAAGAGTAGAAGGCTGGAGATAAGTATTAATCATAAATTAGGAATTTCAGTGAGATCTCTGGCCATAATTTAACAAAACTAGGAAGAAGGCCTTGCCAAAATACAAATCACTTCCAGGCAGATATTTCTGCGTATGGTGACTCCACTCCATCACACTGAAGTTTATGGGCTCTCTCATATTAACATACACGCACATCCAATTCACTGTATAGCTATCTATGGATCACCAACCTTTTGAGACACATCTAATTTTGTTCTCATGCTTACACAAAGAACATTTCTATATCAACTTGCCAATCTTATGACTGAACAAAGAAGGCATAATCTCATAAATAAGGTGCCCCAACAAAAACTGAGGGTAGCTCTTGTTGGCTGGTCCAGGAGTGCTGCCCAGCAAAGGAGACTCCCTTAAGTCTGACAGAAAAGGAGAGGTTGACTCTTTTGTTGACTGCTGCTGATCATCAGGTAAGACTAATCATTAATGGTGTTGTACCTTGCCTACATAGGAAGTGAGCTTTCCACTTTTCCCTTTTGCTCATGTCTAGATCACTTGCATTACATTCGGGTTTAATTACATTGATTTTGAACCTTACTATAACAATATAAGGTGATTAAACTTTATCCTTAGCCAGCTTCTGTTTCATTGTTCGATAGCTAAAGAATCCATGCTGTGTGATGGGGAAGGGGAGGGGAAGAAAATTTAAAAAGTAACTGTAAGAAAGTACTCCCCAAATTCAAAACACAGTGTACAAAGTACAGCATGGTACTCTCTCCAACCTATTTATTGAAAGGGCTTTGCAAACATTCAGTTGAGTGTTGTTCTGCCCCACTGTAACTGCACAAAATGACACAATCTGGTACACAAAATACTCACTTTAAAAAATTCCAATTTGAGAAACTTCTTAAAAATCTTTCATCTTCAATCTCAATTTTCTATCGTTCTCAAGAGCACCTATAATAATCATGTTTGTGGAATGGTTACTTAAGAGCGGTACTTATAATTAGCCTTAATGCAGCATTTGTTAAACACAGTAAATTTGCTTTTTATACTGTTGTTGTTTGTTTTCAATAAAGTTTTTCCTTACATGGTTTGTACAATTCCAGAAGTAAAACTCCTTCATGCACATGGCAGTGCAACCCAATTGACATTTGCATTTTTACTGTATAAAGAAGTCATGGGAGCTTATAAAGACACTTAAAAGCCACATCTTTCAGCAGATTAAGGAATACTCAGTTTCAAACTCAAGCTCTTGGCAAGAATTAAAAAAAAGAATTACCACTAGTTTATTTGGGTATTTCAAGCCTCACTACAAGGATTTTCACTGGCAAGGAAAAAAAATCCTGCCACCTGCATTCTTAAGAAGATCATGGTGACACAAAGATTACATTTCTAGGGTTATAGCAAATAGTAGTGGAAAAATAGATGATTTCCTTTCTTCTGTTGTTATCCAAATAAAGCTTTCCAAATACTCACCCAGAACTTTAGCCATACCCTAAAGGGGAAATTTACCCTAGATAGAAACTGATACTGGAAGATGATCCAGCAGATTTCAGGCTGCCTGTACTATCTCCAGCCTTGAACTCCAGAAGAGAACAAGGCCAGAGTATCTGACTAGCAAGTCAGTGAAACACCTCAGTGCTCTGCAAGGACAGTTTCCTACAACTTTTAAGTTTTGCAAAATGCGGACTTCATACCTCATTTAAACAAAGTAGAAAGAAAAGCAGG
>VZTT01050034.1:10818-42514 GCA_013400855.1 Buphagus erythrorhynchus
ACAATATTAATCCAAGGAGGACTACTAAAGAAAAAGACTCTTAGAAAACAACAATTAACTTCTTCCAGATGCTCCACACACAAAATTAGCTTTGTAGATGATTAATAGAAGCTACATTGATTTCCCCCTTCGTTCTGCAAAAGCTCAATTAAAAATCAAACACTTGCTCAATCCAAGACTTTATTTTTCAGGCTAGACAGACATTGGGGTTTCTTCCTTATTTCCTCCTCTTATGAGCACACCAAAACCAATAGCATTAACTGGGAAGAAAACAAAGCCCACAAGTGCATCTGGCTATGATTCTGGAAAGCACATGGGTTTAAAAACTCCTAAGTGCCTGTAATGGCCTTTCATTTCAGAAGTGATGATGATGATGATGACATGAATCCCAGAAAGATTTAAGAGAAGAAGCTTTAAGCTACTCTGTAGAAGTGTAATTAATTGTATCACATCTTCATTTGCTTGCACAGGAAGTCAAAAAACAGTTACGTAAATTCATTGGTGCAGAAACTGTGAACAGACTTGCCACTTGTTTGTTTTTTAAAAGTAAAAGCTTTTCTTTGAGTCATTTTGAATGCAGGAATCTGAGAAGTGAAAGAAACCTAAGCCTGAAAGTGCATTCAAAAAAGTCCAAGTATAGTTTATATATCAGTTTTGCCACAAACAATTTCAGATTTACTGTCAAGCAAATATTTTGAAAGGGTCAGTGCTCTACTAAAGGAATATTAAGGAATTTCCATCATTATATTAAAAAACACACAACAGCAGTATTTGAAGTTTTTCCTTACCTTAAATAANACAGGTTACACTGGTGTGCCCATATAATTACAATGTACACGCCCACACCAGAAGAAGCAGCATTACTCATCGAAGTGTTTAGTCACCAATTTAGCAACAGCTTGGTGAGTGGTTAAGACAAGAACATCCTCTCATTCTTGTTCTAACAAAAAAATTCTACATGTGAAGAAACAAAACAAACAAAGTAGACATGAGCAAAGACTGAACTAAGAGTGCACTTTTCCAACTGACAGAGACCACCCTTTTCTAGACCTGAATATAAATGTGTTAAGATGTGATCAGACATCATGGGAATGGCCTCCTCACTCAGGTCTAAAAATGCAGTTTCAGAAACCATTTTGGTCACCCACTCCATTGAACCATCTCAGACTGAGGGAGAGACCAGCCATAAGGTTTATCATATACTGTGCAAAAAAAAAAAGAAGGCAGCATGCCTTTCAAGAGCTGAAGGTCTCAAGTCTAGAACAGTGGAATACAGTAGAACAGATGAATACATGCTGACAGAGATGGCCTCCCAGAAACAAAGTAGAGCAAGAGATAAATCATTTTACATATGGGAAATATAGTTAGAGCCTGGTGCTAATAATGCNATCTCTGAAATAGGATGAAGCTCCACCTACTACCCTCAATTAGCTTGCTAGATCTTGATCTTTCATGCTGACTGGGTACAAAAAGCTTGTTTTCTTCAGAAGCCACCAGCTTGTTGTGCCTTTAGTTGGCCCCTTACTTATACAAAAAGGGATTCTACAATGAGAAAACAAGACCAGTAGCCCAACTGCTTATACAGCACAACTGCCTGAAGCCCAAAGACAACCCTTTATCTTCTTTTCTGACAATGCTCCAGACCCATCACAAACAGAACACAAAGCCAGGCTGCTTTCAGACACCAACAGAAAGCAACAGAAAGCTGACAGGACATAAACAATCACAAGACTCTGAGCAGCAGCACTCAGGAGACCCCTTTCATGCCACCATTTTAAATATCTGAGCTTGTTTGCAAATAGATACTCAATAGAGGGTAAGTGTACCCAAGAGAAGTTACAAGCCTCCTTTGTAGATTCCTGGTTATTTGAGATTCCTGTAATCTCTGGCTTAGTTTAAGAGTTCAGCACTACCATAAACTATTGCTTGATAAAAGCTGGCTTACCCTCAGCATTCATTCATTTACTGACTATGTAGAGAAATGTCATGCTCTACCTACACAAGAACATGTAATACTAGCACCTTCATCCCTCTCCATCTTCCAACAGCCTCAGGGCATCAGCTCTTATTGTAAACACACTTTAATTAGGTCTGGTACAGACCCCTGACTGGCACAGCCAAAGCACAAGTTATCCCCAGCTGAAACCTAACCTTAGCTATGCTCTGGATGAAGACACAGGTAGCACCTCCAAACCACTTCTAGATTTGCGATGATCTAGTTTCTTTCATCTAGGTGATCTTTAAGGTCCCTTACAACCCAAACCACCCTATTATTCTTTTCAATACTTCAGCTCCCATAACTTCACTTCTGATTGGTTCCCAGGGAACGTTCCTGACAAGGTAAGACACCATATCTCTTCTTAGCCCAGACAGATAACACACTCAGAAGTGTGAGTCTGAGATGGTTTAGAATGGCTAACATGCACATTTCTTACCTCACATCATCCCTACATGCATCATGCTCCACAAAATGAGGAAGAGGAATAGGGAAATGTTCCTGTAACTTACTTTACTACCTGAAAACTCAGGCACATTCTCAAAAGAAGAACCAAAAGGGCTCCTGGCAACAATACACAAAGCCTCGGCAAGCAATACTAAAAAGGAACTGCATATGTTTACTCAAATCATCTTCTCTTTGCCCCTCCTAACTACTTGCAGGCATCAAAAACTACCCAAAATACCTGGTACCACGATCAAGGATACCTGTCTGGAGAGATGTTTCTAAAACAGAATTTCACATATTGTTAACTGTATCTTCAAAAACAGCAAGTAAACCCCATATATAAAATTTATCATATAATCTCTTCCCCTAATTTAAATGCAGAAAATAATCTTACACTGTTTCCCCTTCTGATATATACTATGTCTTTAGACAGATGATACTACAAATGAGTCACCATTCTCAGCTAACTCGGAGTCACCCAAATTTCATGAAAACACACCAGAAGTTAGTCAGCCTATAACACCACAAGAAGTTCTGCCATTAGAGTATACACAAATCACTCTGTGCTAAAACACAGCTGGTGGATACATCACCCGCCTTTGCTTCAAAGCAGCTGACTTCTGTGACTCTGGGAAATTGCACATCCCTTAATCATTCGAGAAACTCACAAACTGCTTAGATCAAACCTGACCTGAACTTCTAGCACTTGATGTTCTCTATTGTCAGTCCTCCCCACAATGAATTTACTAGAATTTACACAGTCCTAAGGAAACTAAATTACAAGCTTCAAAAGGAAGATGAGATCTTCAGTTTCACTTCATTATTTCAAAGAAAGTCAAGTCACTGTCACTCAGTCTAAGGACAAGAGACAACTCCAACAGAATCAAGCTAACTAAGTGTGTCTATAACAGTCACAGGGAAGTTACTGATGCTGACAGTGGCAAACACCTCATGTCACTGATTAACCACAGAGCTCTGTTCTTAAAATAACCACCCATTTTGCACAAATGATTAACTATCCAGTTTTGGCTGTCTAATCATTGTGATATTCTAGCATCCTAGACGGCATATTTTCTTGAATATAGCCAGGATAATCAGAAAAACAAGGTGCAAATCTTAACATTATTATATAAAGCCTCTGACTTTAATATATACAGAAGTAAGTTTTAGAAGTCATGTGTTTCACTACTCTAGGCACTGCAGCATTCATTGTAGGGTTTTGACCCTCCTTGCTACCCACAAAGTTTCAGTCTGTCTATTGCCAAGAAGTGTTCCTTGCTATTCAAGATATTGTCACTCATTTTAACTTGCTGCTCCCTGGTTAGATCTTTTCTCTAGAGATTCGCATGCCAGGAATTATAAACACAAAAAAAATAAAAAAGGTACACTAACTTCTCTGTATTTGCAGATACAGGTTTTTCAAAAAGCTGCAGGATACCTATCCATCCACACTGCACTTCCATGACACAATTCTACCCTATCCCAGTTCTGGGCCTATTAGTGGTACTATCCTCTCAAAGAAAATCCATTCTCTTGGAAGAAATTGTTACCAGTTTTCTACTACCTATTACACTCCTACAGAATAACCTGGTTAAGAGACTACATGTTCCAGAACATATACCAAACACCAGAAGAGATTCACCAAAGATATCACAGTGCTCCCAGCATACATAATTCATAGGCAGAAGTATTTTTCCTTTCAGTCCCCTCACCACTTGCCTTTTCTGCTGATCTTCTCTGACCTCTCCACCGTTAAAAACTTTCTCACAAGAGCTTTCTCACAAGAACTGACAAGAGTTCTGACTCTGAGCAACCTTGATTTGGTCAACAGTTTCCAAGAGAGAGAGGCTCTCTTACATTTCCCCTTCATAATGTACTGTTCCCTGTATAAGGAGATGAAGAGTGAAATATGTCTGAAACTAGACAAACACCCTACAAGTCCTCTGACACTTGGCAGAGCAAAACTGACTTTTGCCTGCTTTACTGCCATCACACACTGGTAAAGATAAACCTGCTATAGCTGTAAATTCATCAGATACTCCAGCACACCTGGGCCTGTTTCACACTCACTTAATCCAGCACCCCTCCTTTCTAAAAGGAATTCATTGGTATATCTCCCTCTCCTCAAGTTTCCTTTCCTGTAGATGCATTAGCTTTTCATTTGACTAGGGCATCAGCAGGGAACAAATTGAAAGGAACCAATAATGAGCTGGTGTCAGTAGTGCTGACAACCCATACCCAATTTTGGATCATCTGACATCAACTCAAACTTTTGAAACTGTTCTGCTTCTCTCTTTGGGGGAAAATAAGCAATTAGATTTCCTTACTTCTATTTTTAGCAAATAACAAAAGGTGACTACAGTAGGCATCAATAAATGTCCCCTCTAATTTGTCTCATTCTGCCCCACATGTCTAGCACACTTGGAAAGTCAGCTGTGACCACTTCTCCTCCCTCATTGCCTTTAGAGACCATTTCAGTTTCAGAATATGCAATCCGTACGCAAGTTTAAAGCTGCTGTTCCATTCTGATTCATAGTAACACAAGAGATCTGCTAGACTTCATAGAAGAATGAATTAATTAGAAGTACAAATTATTTAACACTAGATCATCTTTTAAAGTCAGAAACACTGAAACGGTAGGGTGAAACAATAATTAAGAAACTACTTAGAAGCTGCCGAAGATACAATTCTACAAAGCTGATGTAACGTTATGTAAAGAAGCAAAGACATCAACTACTACCCAACACATAAAGCAACAAAAATATTGACCCAAGCCAGTGGCAAGCCCCAGTTTCAGACAGCCCCTGAATCATATAGAGAATGCAGTTGTCAACAGGCAGGCACATGATTTCTTCCATAAGGATGTTGCTTACAGAGTCTTTCAATTTAGTACTTTAGGGGAAAATTCTTTCTAAAGCAGTCTTCAACATCAAGTATTTGCTTTCTTCCTACTTAAGCGGATGATCTCTTTTGAAGAAATGCTATGTATATGGATTAAGTTAGGCCTTACTGTTTATCAATAAGATTCTCCCGTAAAATGTAAGCTCATTAAGGTACAATTTTAAGTCAGCACAGAATTCTTCCAAGTTAATCTTGTTCTTTTGTTGTCTGGGGTTTTATTTCTTGCTTGCTTTTTTAAGTTCCATCTCCAACTGTAGTCACGTATCAAACTGGTTTATGTGTGGATTATTTTTCCACCTCACTTAGCCAGAACACATATGTGGATCTGTCTATTATTCATGGACAAGAGACTTTGCTTCAACGGCAAAGAGAAAGTCACAGGGGAAGTTACACACTCTGCAGAGAAGGCATTTCAACAGGTCTATTGAGCCTCCTCAGAGGTGAGCACATCAAAACTGCAAGCAAGTGCCAGTTAAATATCATATTTTCCCCTCTGTAAGACAGCTACATAAGCAGTGTCCAAATAAGTCAGTAATATTAGGGCCAGCTCTCCATCATGTGCAACTCCAGCTGGTGACTACCTCGTACCTTTTTGGTCGGCAGGGTGAGGGGGCACATGTGGGTACTTGGAGTGCTTCTTGATATGGAAGTTGACGTTGTCCAGCTCCACGTTCAGGCTGATGGAGGCGGCCGAATCACTGTCCATTGTGGACTGGAAACTGCTGACTGAGGTGCGCTTGCTAGGGCTGGCGGAGTCTTTTAGTGTTGGGTGAGGGGGAAGATACAGGGAGGAGAAGGGTTCAAATGGGTATTATGAGGGTACCAGAGAGGAGAAAAATTGTCTTTAATACATAAAGACCAGTGTGCAATAATACAGGAACACAGTATTTTCATCGTTCTAATCTTGTCTTCATGTGGGCATGCTGACATACTGGACATTCTTTAGTGCACTACCACAGGGCCCAAATCAAGCAGAAGTCTGCCTGAGAAACAGAAGGCAGCAATTTACATGCTTCACCTTCATTAGAAGTATGAAGCTTTACCAGTTCCGCTAAATTCAAAATACTGTATCCATTGTGACAAAGTGGAAGACTAGACAGTCTATAGCTTTCTTAGATCCTTACGGCCCCAAGCGCACACACAGAAACACACAAATAAAGCAAGACATGGTTAAACTACTAAGTTCTGAAAGACTGGGGACAACAGGAGAGAAGGCAGAGTGAGAACAAGACTCAGGTGAAACTTACTGGCTGAGTTGTCTTCCCCTTCATCAGCAATCTGCTCTGTGTCACTGTCATCAAACTTGATGTCTTTGAACCAGGATGGCTCAGAGTGGCCCTCTACAGAGTTCACAGAGTCACTGTCTGGAGATGGGGTTTCTGAGAACTCTGTGCTCTAGAAGACAAGGAAGGGAAAAAAGTTATTAAAGTGCAGCTCTGCTGAAATATTAAGCAGCCTACCACAAATGCAGACTGGGCATTTTAAGAATCAGAGGATACTCTCAGTGGGCTGAGCCAAGTTAGTCATAGAGCTACTCCCTTTGGTATGAAGTAGAAACACTTTGGGACAAGAATTTTTTAAAATTCCAAATGCTTAGTCTCTGCCTACACTCTGCTTCTAAGTGGCACTAAAGGGCAAGTTTTATACTGCACATTTTCTGTCATCACATCCAGTTAAGTAGCTTTGAAAGCTTGCTGTCTCCAGCCAAGGTGGGTGACAGCCTTATCCTTTGCCCAGAAACCAACACACACAGCTTTTGGTGGAGCCTAATTCTAAGTTACTGGAGCAATTCTTTAACTGACCAACATAGCCCCAAGAGTTTCAATCCAAGATGGACCCTAGCTGGGCCTACTGTGTCAAAGCAAAGACTGGCCAGATTGCCTGAGAACCTGGAGACTACCTAAGTAATTTCCATCAGCCTTCCTGATGCATCCATGCACCTCAAAACAAAGTTATCATTATCATGCCTTTGGCTGCAGTGAGTGCAGCAAGCAACTGAGTCAACAACACTGCTTCTCCAGACTCTTGTCCAGAAGAATTGAGATCAGATAGTGCTTCCAGTTGATGAGAACAAAAATTGACTTTAAACATATAAGCACCTTACAAATAGGGATGCATAAGGATTTACTAGTTAAGGGCAAGCTTTTACCAGGACACTGAGACAGCTGACTAGCTGAGATACCTGATGAACCCCAGAGCAATCTCAAAGGAAGCCATATGACTATGTCCATATGACTGAAATGCTTGAAGAAGACAAATGCTATTGGCTGCAAGCTTTCTGTCTGAAGCCCATGGGACAGCTAAGCCATTCTGCATTGTAAGAAGCTGAAGAACATGAAAGGCTCTTAACTGAATGCTTTCAATTAAGAGAGGCTACAGAGATATCTTGTTCAAGCTAAAAAACCCAATACAATCTCTCAGGCCAGTGACTGCTCTTACTCGTCACCAAGTTTGACTCCAGTGAAGTATGGTAGGACAGAATCTCTGGTCACTGGTTCTTGCCTCCCCTCAGGTAACTAGTCCTGTTTGGGAGGCATGAAAAAGACCCCATCCCAAACTTGGATCATGTGGCTAAGGTCCTGAATTCCTTATTACTGCATCACTGGAGATCAAAAGAAGGTTACCAATACAATATATCTAAAATATCCATTTGGAATTTTTCTAAAAGGAATTTTGAAACAGAAGATCAACATTGTGTCTCCATCACCAGTAAGTGTACACAGATTCTAAATTCTGCACATAACAACACAGCTGCCACAAGCACAGACTGTGCCATCTTGAGGCCTCTGTGGAAGATGTCAACCATGAGAGGCCTGGCTCTGAAGACCCTTTCCTTCACTTTAGGCAGCACCACTTGTAACAACTCATTCTCCACAGAGGACAGCCCCAAAGCTTTCTGGGCAATTGAAACTTCCTCAGGCTTCAACCCACTAAGGAAAAAGGCCTGGCCCCCTATTTTCTGTACAGGAGATCTGATTTAGAAAATATACTACAGTTGACTAGAAAATATTCTAGTCAACAGCCAAATCCAAGAAGAACCATATCTTTCAGCCTTCCCACTCCTTTTACCTGCAACGGTTTGTAGAGAGCGTATTCATCTCTGAAGAGCTGATCATGATGACTGACACATTCCAGCCAACGTCCATCCACCAGTGCCTGTCCTATTGCAATGGCCTGGACCCTGGAAATATAACAATAGAGATGGTTTTCTGTGTTTTGCTCTAAACACATATGGTTTATGATACAAGCACACTACAAAAGGGAAGAGTCATTTGCTATGCACTATTTGACCTGTCAGTATGCCATTCCCATACTAATACAGACACTATTTACAATAGTGTGGTGAGGCAGCACAGTGCATTAATTCATGCATGGAGCTAAATAAAGAGATTGCCAGTACTCTGAATTCAGCTGAGGTGTCCATAGTATGACTAAGACATGTTGTTTGTGCTCCTCCAATGTTGTTAACTTGAGTTATGCATACTGATCATCTCTGAGGGGGGACTGTTGCTCTACACTTAAGAACCACCTCAGTTTTATCCCATTTTCACATAATTAAATACAAAAGATTGTTTATATTCCCCTACATGGTTAAGAGTCTGCCAGCTCTATTGAAAATTTAGCTATCAAACACTACTAGTGATCTCTGATCTCAGAGGGAAACTTGCTCTTTGGAGTACCAGTGAACACTTTTGCACAATTTTTGTAATACAAGCACAGTTCTCCAAGTGAGTGATACTTGTCCCATAAGCTACCTCCCATACTGGTTTCCAAACTAGACAGCCTCCAGTGCCCTGTTGTTTCAGGGCACATGGAGTCAGAATGCAACCTGCTCCAGTAGGCAGTAAAGGGGACATTTGAACTTTCTCTCATCTCCCTGCAAAGGGGCCTATCTCTCCAGTCTAAGGTATCCTATATCAGCTCAAACTCACAACCTCCTCTCATATAGACAGAGGACACCTGTTATCCCAAAGCATCAGGGTTACCTTGTGGTTATGTGCCCATTTCTCATGAGCCAGTTGACCAGCTCTTTTCCCACAATGCAGTTGGGATGTGTCCGCAGCCAGTAGCGATGGTCTTGAAATTCCATACCACTGTTATGATGACAGATTTTCTTCCACAGATCTTTCAGCTGGGCTGAGTCCTGGGCAGGGAGATGTGCAAGTTAATCACCAGTCTAATCTCAGCACTGGTTCCAAGGGTATCAACCAGGCCTTCAGATCAGCTTCTAGATCAAAAGCCCTCCATAAATAGGCACAGTATCTAAATCATTCTGCATAACCTATGCAAAGGTGCAAACAGAAATAGCAAACAGATACAAAATCAGCTCCTTATTTCCTTCCATTTATATCCAGTTGAGAACAACAAAACAATGTGGGTACCCTTAGAGATAAGGGGGTTTTGATGAGGTAACACTTTGTACTACCTGCAAAATACTTATGTCCTCACTACTGCCCTCTTGCACCCTATTCTTAAACTCAGAAGGTGTAAGCAAACACAGAGGACATCATCCTTGGCAAGAAGGTTTTTCTCTATTATCTATGCTCAACCCAGCCATTGTGAACATATTAGTCCAATATCAAAACCAAATATAAAGCAAGTACTTAACACAGCAATGTCCACTGCTAGGATACTATCTCTTATTGAGCATACAGTTTTGTCTTGTCCATTATGAAGCTATTTTAGGCACTGTTAGCTTTGGCCACTAAGAAGAAAAAGTGTGTATTCCTCCCAGCTCAATTAATCATTTTTGAATCTGTGAATCTCTTTCCCTCATCACTTGGAGCACTTTAGTCTATACCTAGAACTTATTTTTGAGCCTGTTAAACATGTGCAGAGCTGTCTCTCTGCACCTAGCCACTTTTGCCTTCCCATATGTGCCCTTGCTTAGCACAGCACAAGATATTATTGCAGGTGGAAACTGGGACCTGGATTTATTTTGACCAAGCAGCACATCACCCCAAGGTGTGGAGAAGAGATGCTGCAGCTCATTTTCTCAAATGCCTCATTTGTTCTATTTTTGTGTAACAGAACTTCAATTAAATTTTAAGTGGTTTCGGCTTTCCAGTTAACTGTCAGACCCACGTTATTGCACTTTCCAAAGGGTGCCCTGAGGCTCAGGAGTTATGCTGCACTTTATTACTGGACTGGCTTTCTGCTTTCAATTCTAACAGTGGCTATCCTGGGTATTACCCTAAAACCAATGCCAGCAGCTCCCCTTCCATACCAGGTACAGAGTCAAATGTACCAGTACCAGAACATGATAGGATCACACAATTTGATGCAACTGGAGTCTCCACAGTTCAGCTGTCTTGAACTGGTGAATACAGTAAACTGAAGAAATTGGCAGAACAAAGAAAATCTTTCCAACTCAAGGATTTTGACCTCTAGGTCACTGAAGTATGTGCTTATCCCAGTGTATGTACAACCTCCTCTACTTTTATTTCATGAGCAAAGTTCATTAGTCTTCTGAATGAACAAGGTTAAGCTTTAAATTAACTCCCGACATAGGGTCAGCTCCACACAGTAAGGGTGTTAAACAAATTGTAGGAATTAACAGAAAATCCATCATTAATTTACACTGTCTTCTGGTCTTACATGAACAAAAGAGTACCAGTCCTCTTCTTCCTCAAGAAAGAAAATGGACAAAAAATTAAGTAATGTGAAGTTGAAGAGCACTGGGACTTGAACATCTTGTTCGAGTTGCATTCACAGAGGTGTGAATTTCCTTTTTCCTGAATTAACATACATGCATGAAGCAGGGTGGTATAAAGACATGCCTTACACGTTTCTCCCTCAGGTGGTTATCCATTTACAGAGCAACACGGAAATGAGTTTTGCAACTAAACAGAAGTTAGTATCTCTACACCCTCAGGCACACTTGAATGCATGCTGTTGACAGCAGGCAGAGCCTGGTAACACAGAATGAGCCTGATTTTAAAGTGGCAATGGGTGCAATCTTCAATTTTTTAATGTGTGAAAAACACTGCCTTCCCTTCCCTGCACCTTCTTTGCCTTATTTGTTGTTGAAACACTTCCATTTCCTTCCCTCAAAGAAAACAAACAGTTTTTCACTTTTTAGAAATTTATACAGCAACTGCAACCTACAAAATTGCCTCTGGGGAGAAGGGATAATAGGATTACACAGAACACTGTTGCACCTTGACTTTTCTTTTTAAAAGTACATCATTACAACCTGCTACAAAATCTTTTACTTATTCTGCAAACAAAGGGAGGGGCCAAGTTATGTTTTGGCCCAAAAAGCTATAACGGCTTTAATTTACTCATCATCGTGTAACTATTTCAAAGCAGCCATTTAAAGCTCCTGATTACATGACCTATTAAAGAAAATCTCAACTTGAAGAAACACAAAAACAGGTCAATGTATTACAGCTGCAACCATGACAGGTTTAACTCAAAGAGCAACCATACACCAACTCCACACTTAGCAAGACTAAAACTGTCAACATTTGTATGCAAAAAACCCATGAAACTATGATTTATTTCAGGAAGACAGTAATGTCCAAAGCAGCATCAATATTCTCCATCTCTGCTACCCCTGGAGGAGTAGTCCTCCAGGTAAGGGTGCTTAGAGATGACCCTTAAAAGGCAGCAAAATACTCCTGCTGCATGACACAAGGAAGGCAAACATCACTGTCTTCACAGAGCAAGGCAAAAGAAGTGTGAAAGGTACCAGAAGGATTTTGCGCTCGTCCTCGCTGGTCTCTGCCTTCATGTGAGTGCGAGTGGCCTGGGGGCTGACCGACGTCTCGTAGGCAGGCACCATGGGTGACCCTGACCGATCCAGAGACAGGTTTGTGATGCTGGCTGACCTGCAGGGGAACAGAGAACAACTGAAGTGTAAGTATTCATCCTGGGGTGCTTCACCAGAGCAGGCCTTTATCTTACAGCACACTAAAAACCTGCTCAAGCCCTGCTTAACGTTTCCTCCCTTGTCAAAACAGAAGAAAGGCTCCCTAGGAAGTAAATGTATTGCTTTGGAACTGCTAAGGTAAGCATAAACTTCTGTAAACATCTTGTATGAAGCAGTTGGAACTAAGTTTAGGCACACTAATTCATACATGTTTGTATTTAGTGAGACTGAGGAAGGGATGGGTAATTAGAAGCTCCAGCAGTTTGGAGACAAGACAAATGCTAGAGAGGGTGGCCAACACCCAGATCCCTGTAACAGGGCACTGAGATTTCCTCCTCTCCTTGTCTCATTTAAAATTCCTTGTCCTCAGCTCTCAAATACATGGCTGAAAGCTTGCAGAGTCTGAAGTTTGAGCACTTGTTCCCCAGAGTGGCTAAACCATTTTCTGAAGCTGGAGGTCACTGCAGCTAGCAATCCTCGTACTGCATACATATGGAGCATCCCCCTTATCTCGGCCCAGCTGTTAGGAAATCTTGCCTATGCACTCCAGCACAAACACATCATTTTGCAACTATCATTGCGAAGTTACAAATGCAAATACAAATTCCAGCTACCTTCTGCTCCATTAACCCACAACTAGACCTGAGATTCTGAATGAACAGAGTGCAACTCCTCATCACATAGCAGCAATTGCAGTGTAAACTTACCAGTGCTAACAGCACTCTAAGGATTGAGGATGGAAAACATTCCTGCATAAATCAACAGGGAAACTCAAAGTGACAATGCTGAACTGACTGAACAAGCTTGCACCAATCTCATGAAAACAGTTGCCAGCCTTTGGAATGAAACTCTGATAACTTCAGAGAGCTTGCTAACTGGCTAATGGACATACTATAATTATTCCCAAAAATACTCCATGGATGATGTGGCTCAGCCCAGGAATGAAAAAGCAATGCTACCCTATTTCAGTTTTTATACTGTAGAGTTATGCAGCTTAACAGAAAGCATCCTAATGCACAAGATGAGGCTGACATCGAAGTCCATAACTAAGCACTCCTTCCAGTTGTTTTGCAACAGCTGCTTTGACTGTGCCACACACCTGTAAGCAACAGGGATTTTTTCTTTGGGTATAAGCAAGTTAGAACGGTGAGATTTCACATCTGTGTCTTTATCATCAACAATTATATCTGGGCCTTTATTATAAATATCTTTTTTTAAAACAGAGAGGGAGATTTTGCAATGAAAATACTTATCCTTTAGAAGGACCTGCAAGGGAGCAGTTTGAACCCTGCTTGAAACATTTGACTGTTCTGCTGGGGTTTCCACCCCTCATAAAAACCAAGACTCAGAAAAAATAACACGTTCCCACCCACGGGGAAAAAAACAGAAATATGCAACTTTTGTTACCTGCATCTAAATGCACTCAACCTGCATCTTTTCTGCTTCATCTCCTCTAGGAAGAGGAATAGCCAAGGTTCTCTCAAAGAAATGGCTATAGCTGTTTGAGAAGATCTAAAGGCTAACATCACTTAACCCAAAGCCAACAGCTTGTTTTCCAAAGGTTTAGAATTTTTAACAGAGATACATTATACCTCATCATTACATGCGTCCAAATAATCAAGTACTTTTGGTGAGGCCATGAACATCCAGACAGTTAAAATTTAACTTGAATAAGCAATCTGGGCCTGTCAGATCAAGATTAGAACCATCCTACTGCATGTTTGAGCAAACAGCAAAAGCCTTTTAAAATAGAGGTATATTCAAACAGGAAGTAGGAGACCATGCTCAAGGTTTCAGACATTTCTTGATGTCACGGCAGTTATTTAGCATTCAACTTTTAATTCTAGACTCCTTGCCATGTTTGCCCAGAATTGATTTTTGGTACTCATTTATTCACCAGTATTTTACTCCTCCAGGTGAGATCTTTGGGTCTCAGATGTACAGTCAGTGTGCATCTCCTCCTAACCATCCCCATCACTCAGGAGATAAAGGCTCCAAGCAGTCCATTCTCCAAAAGGCACACAGCATACTTCTCAGCTGAGTTCCCTTGTCTTCATTGGTCCTGCCAGATCCCTCCAAACTGCAAAATATTCTGTATTCCTCTGACACCAATGCAACAAGATCTCTGAATGTCCCGATTCCAGTTTTGAAATCTGGATTATCTTTGCTCTGATCCTCACCTCCCTGCCTTATCTTCATTTCCTTAATTTAACCATAAGGGAAGCATGTAACCAGCATCATAGTAGAAGCGCTGTGCAGTGGGAGCTACTTGTACTTATAATACCAGCCTATTTAGTGGGACCAAGCTCAAGTACTCACAAATTACACTAAAGCTCTCATGAACACTTTCAAGTTCACCCCAGCACTCTTGCATAAAGATCTATGAAGGGATTTTAGCCTGAGGAAGCCTGGTAATTTAAACAAAATAATCCCTAATGGAAGACCAAAGGAAGCAGATGGGGGACACACACAAACAAATAAACAAAAACTACACCTCTGCCCCTCCACGCCCTGAGTCTTTTTGTCTCCCATCACCAAGTATGTGTTACTCTCTTTTCTTCAGCTTCCTCAGAACTGTACTTTTCTTAGCCACTTCTTTCCTCTCCTGTCCTCTTTATCACCACTTCTGCTTGACCAAGTCTGCAGCAAACAATAGGCCCTCAAAAGTTGCACATTTGTTAACATGAATATGTACACAAACGGTCCTTCCTTACCACTCCATATGGGCAGTGAGATGTCCCATTTTAGACATGAAACAGCACTTTCAGTAAAAACAAGCCTGGAAACACAAGCTTTACAGCAACAAGCGTGCTAGGAGTGCATCCAGAACAGAAAATACTCAGAAATTATTAGTTTACCTGTTTCTAGCTGGTGACTTCCCTGCATCCTCCTGGACAGACCCAAGGCGTGCAGATAACGTGGTAGTTGAAGAGTCTGGGTGAATCAAACTGCAGGGAAAGGAGCATGATAAAGATATTTGAGACATATGTGACATTCAGTGTGTCAGAACAGCTATAATTGAAGTACAGTTAATTGTCATGTTACCCTTCACTCACACCCATGGTTGTTAAATCAACAAGGGAACAGGGAGAGCTTTCCCCATCTGTAGGCCAACGGTATCTGGAAGACAGTGCTCCTGTCTTCTTCCAAACTCAACTCTTGAACAATATAGACTCTTCCTACTTCTTGTATTATCATGCTTTCCCACCTTCTTCCCCTATTTCCCTTTCTTACACATCTTCCTTTCCTACAGGGTGCTATTAGATGCTTTGGTGATAGACACATGGCCCCCATCTCCCACACATACCATCTTTGCAATCCAAGCAATGCTATCCATAGCTACTGCTAGACAGCTTTTGCCAAGATAGCTGACAACCACCTGTAACTGTTTAACCTGATCCTGATCACCTTTGCCCTCCTCCTGTTTCCACCCCAGGAGGAAGGACACCAGATGTCTGAACACTATCAAGAGAAATTCCTGTTGGCAAAACTGTATCAGACCTAAGGCACTACAGGCCAACTGATACAGCCACCCTGCTGCGCTCTAGCACAATAAATGCTCCCAGTGTGATAAATGCTCTTCATGAGACACTGTAAGCAATGCAGCTTTGCTTGAGTGGCTGTACTTGTCCAGAGTACACCACTCCTTCACTTTTAAAGGACATGGCCCTTCAAATTAGTTGAAGCAGGAATTCTGTTCCAACTTTTCCCTAAAAGCTTTTCTCGCTGCTTTGCAGTATCTTACCTCAGATATATTATTTTGGAAAGAGACAACTCGCAAGTTTTCTTTTGAAACAAACTACTTCTCATGCAGAAGCCACTATTAGAACACAACCTTGGCTCCATTATGAAGTTGTCAATTGCCAGTTTCTGTTGTGGCACTATTTAAATTCAGTATCTTGAGTTTACCTCTCAAGGTCAATCAGGAACTTACCAAACAGTATTTAAGAGAAGCACTGTAACCCACTGCGTAGTGCAACAAGCACTGACGAAAATGTTAATCCTGCTAAAGCAACAATAAACCACCTAATCCCAAATCTCTCTTCCTCTCATACATAAAAGAGGCCCACATTTACTCAGTGTCTCCCAAAAAGACTGTGTTCCATTATAGAGATAGGAGCCTTTCAACAACAGGAATTATTTTGAGTGCTACAAGCTGCACCAAATAAAGATATAAATTCTTTCTTTACATGTTCATGTCTACAGGCTGCTGAATTGTTGTTATAAAGACACTAACAATACATTCAAAGACAAAACTAACAATACCTTCAGTATTTTGTACGTTTGAAGAGAAGATTCTGAGAACACCTACTTTTTCCCCAATTCCAAATTTGGTAGTTTTTATCCTATGCATTGTTACATTACCATTTTAAATGACCATAACATTAAACCAGAAGTACTTTCCTTTATTTAGGCCTAAAGCTGATCATTTAAATGCCTCCAGATAGGAGCGCCATACTCTGAAAAGCAACATGGAAAGCGAGAGTCAGGGCATTTTCTGAAGACAGAAAATGATTTGACAGGTTTTTTTAAATACTATCAGAAGAGATCTGCTATGGGGCACATGTCACTAACACTACTGCTTAGTTAAACAAAGGTTCTGACTCAAGATCTCCTCAATAGTTTCACATCTGCTTGTTCTTCTGTTTTAGGGAAATGAGCACAAATACCACACCTAATTATTTCTTCTTTCCTACAACATTAAATTAAATTAAGATATTCAAAAAATAACTTGCATAGCACTTGAGAAGTACAGTGGTCTTTTACTCATGGTCCAAAAATAAAGATCCCCTCATTTGAGAGCAACAGGAATAAATATACTTTGAAAGGAGATTAGAGAACCTTTAAAGCTGTCCTTTCAATCCCACTTCATCTGAAACAGGCAGTTACTTCCATCACTTCTCTTTTGCCTACACAGAGAGCATTTCTTATGTTCTCTTGCCCAATTCAAAATCTGACAGGTAAAGCACCAATGTTACATTGACTTGCCTGTCAATACATTAGTGGTTAGAAGGTATGATTTTGGTTCTGTCGTTTTAAACTCTAAAGACAAAAGTCTGCTCTATCACTGGTACAGAATCACTGATTCAGTATATATATGTATATATGCAAATATATATGTATATATGTACATATGCAAATAATTTAAACTTCACTAGAAATGTTTCTGCATTTCAGCTTGAGGAGAAGAATATTACAAGCAAGCCCAGGATTAGATTCTTTTTACAGGAACTGGAATCTAAGTTTCCTAGGTGGAAACCACCAGCTTTTGTCTAGGTAGCTGTCAGCCTGAAAACAATTGAGATTCCAGAGCTCAGCATGAAGCCACTGATTTACCTTTGCCAGGTCAGATCCTCCTCCAGGAAGATATTGCGGCTGGCTTTGCGGCTCCCAACTGGTGTGCGTGGCTCGCCAGGATCCAGCACGGACACAGAACAGGCAGAATCCGACAGGGCATTTAAGTCTTCTCCAATGGAGTTACTGTCGGTGGAGTGTGCATAGCTTAAGGCTATTTTACGGCAGTAAGTGCAGGCTCGGAGATCCCCTGTGGAAAAGGGAACCAGAGAGTGTAAGCGAACAGGAACAAATAGTACTCTGTTCCTACAGGATCAGAGGTGTATAGTGGTGAAACAGAAGGATTTCCTGTTTCCAAAACCTCTTTGCAAGTCTAATTCTCATGCTCTCTTAAAGGGCAAAACCCTGGGTAATTACACACTCCAAGGCAAATGATGCATAACATAAGATCAGTAAAAAAGGAGAAAGAAGAAAGAAAAGGAGAGGAAGAGAGGACACGTGTGCCCATTGAAATGATGGCAGAACAACAGCTGGCCAGATATGACACCAATTGATGTCTAGAATCTGGTAACTGGTATTTGAAAGACTTTCCCCTTACCCTCAATTAAAACATGTGGCTCATATTTTGAAACTATGGTTACTAAGAGCAGCTTTCCCTTGAGCACACTTTTTGTAGTGCACACCCTTGTTAAATTGTGGCTATATTTGTTCTGTAGTGTGGTAAAAATTAGCAGGCATGGCATAATCCACCATTTTTCATAGCAAAACTGGTAGAATTAGGTCCTCTGATTCTTTTTCCTTATTTTTAAGCCCACTACAGACCTGTATAACATTTTCTAGCAGATGCCAGGATCTCAGATGCGGTAGACCAAACAGAGCTGAACACACAGAGACCATTCTGTTTCTCAGTAAATTAACCCTACCTGTGTAGCCCATGAATTTTCCAGGGATTTCCTGATTGCAGCATCGACTACAGAAGATCTGCCCACAAAGTCGACAGTGGTGCCTCCTCCGGAAGGTGGTAAATTTCTCACTACAGTCATAACATTCTTTGCACTGGCTGTCAGGCATCCAGTACTGCTTCAAGTCACTGTCCTATGAGACAAGACAGCAGATAAAAGCTTTTTCTTTTGTAAATAAGAAAGCATGTTTAGCTTCATGACTCTTTGTAGACTATGCTCATGGAAAGGAAAATTGCGTATATTCACATGTCTGTGCACGTGTATACACACTCTTGCATAAAAGCACACAAAGGATTTTTCATGGTTTTACAGGGAGGCAGAAGGCTGAGAGCTCTGAATTAAGAGAATAAATCCAGGACTTTGCCTCCTTGATCCAAGATCACAGCAAAGCAGAATAAAACCATTATATGATGTAAATAAAAGTCAAAAAGAGACAAATATATGAAGTAGTGATTGCTCTCCCCTCTCACTTGCCCCCAGCACATGAACAGTCCTCAACTAGCACAGTTTAAAAATGAAAAGAAAAAAAACACCACCACGTATTAGTTGAAGCTGTTATCTAGGAGTAAATCAAGCTATCAGAAATTAATGCAGGAAGATCATTTCAACAGCTAATATTGACAAATGTTTTGAAAAAATTAGATACATGCAAAAAGCTTTACTATTTGATCGAATTCTTCAATACTTCGGTAAATAGTTGTAAAAGCCTGTCCCAGACTGATCTTGTTTCAAAACTCCAGGTTGAACTGCTATGTGAAGAAAACTGAAATTCACATTCAGTAGACAACAACACATATTAATTTACAGCATTGGTATAGCCACAGGAAAAACATGATCTTAAAAACAGAGAGTTAAAACTTCCATTTGGTGTTGAAGCTATAGAGCAAGACAAACTCTCAATTGTGATTCTGAGCACATCAGCTGCAACTGCCATGGATGGAGACAACTGCTAATGGTCACATGACAGCCCTGGCTGTGCAATGCTCTTTGCTAGAGTTCAGTTCTGGCAAAAAGCCTTTTCAGAGGGACTGAATACTCCAGGTTTTTCTTAGGAAGAGAAACTGCTGCAAGTATTTTCTCAAAACAATCAGAGAGGAGAGAGCAATCACACAAAAGAAAGGTGACCCATGCTCCCATTTACACATAATCAAAAAAAACCACTAAGTTTTATTTTAAATTGGGATTTATTTTTGAATATTCACAAAGTAAAGTTTGATACAGCTGCTAGACCAATTTTGAGACCAAAGCAGTTATGATCAACAACACAGTATTTTCATGCCATCCTCAGCCAAGAAAACCCACATAGAAAGAGGTTGAAGACTGCTCAAGACAGTCTAGTCTTTTAGAGACTCTAGAACTTTCAAAGATAAACACTCAGCTTCAAGCAGGGAAAGTTGGAGTGAAGAGCTTTGCCCAGGAACTGCTGCAAAGCTGCAGGAGATGCCATACAACAGTTTTTGTTGCAACTCTGCATGATAAACCAGGTCTCTGGATCTGCCACAGAGGGGCTGTTCCAAACACCAGTGCTGTGCCCCACTTGCATGTGACCATGTGTCTAGAAACCAGCTACTGCTGGTGACACCTCCCAACTCTCTGCCTTCCTTGCAGGCTGTTCTTGGCATGAGGGAGGGTTCAAAACAGAAGTCTGGCCCACCTTAGCAGTAGAGGCTCATTAGAACAGGCCCTTCCAGAATCTGACACAAGCTTTCTACAAAAGTAAAGAGGTCCCCTGTAGAGACAGGCCAAGTCCACAGCAGGAACAAACTGCTGCCTGAAGTGACTCAAACAAAACATGGCTGCAGTCAACACCAGTGATGCATTACCTTTTGTACACAAGTCAGCATGCTGACAACTAACAGACTGTTTCCAAAAGTCCTGGTCATATTCATTTACTGCTGTATCCTGTCTGTTTCAGCACTTCTCCAGTAGCTTCAAATACATCTGAAAATCTCTAGGGTCTTCAGAAATTGCCACTAATTGAAATATTAGTAAGGGCCACACTCAATGCCCTGATTAGTGCAATGAAAGGCTTCTGATTCACTCTCAAAAATCTTGCCCTTTCTATCAAAGCAAGATTATTCTCACAAGCAGAATAGCACGGGAAACTACTTCAAGTTTATTCAAAATCTATCTACAAAAGCTATCAAGCAAAAAGCCTTTTTCTTCCTCTATCAGCTTAATTAAATGTACTTTTGCCTGTTCATGTCTTGCCCACAGACATAGCTATTTATATTCTCACTTATAAATAGTTGTGGATTCTTTCCTCAACTAGAGCCTCTTCTTAAAGGTATGGTCCAACTCAGTGGATGGAGGTGAAATCAGCAAGTCAGTCAACAACCACCAGACTCTTGTCTGTCTAAATCGAAACTTATTAACAGGGCACACCTTTCAAGCAAATATTGCTGACCAATCAGTACCACAGTAAGCAGCAGATTTAAACCACTCCGAGAATTCTCATTATTATTTGTGATAGTTAGTGTGTTTCACCTGCCCATGGTTAGTCCTCTAGGGAGAAAGCTATCAGGGTTTTGTTTTTTTTTCCACTAGACTGGGTAACACAGGAGTGGGAAGGAGTCTAAAAAGAGAGCATCTGGTCCAAGCACAAGAAGCCAAGTAAATGCAATGATTCACTACCCCAGTATGACAAATGTTTGGCAAGTTAAAAGTCAGCATCAAATGAAATTGTTTCCCCTGCATTCACACAATGCTTTTTGAGTTTATTCACTCATCCTTCAAACATCTCGAAAAAAAATTCCCAGGATGTATCTAAAAACAAAGCTCAGAAAAGCCCAGTAAAGAGTTAATTCTCTAGATGGTTTGGCTACAAATCCTTCAAAAGAAGTACCTGGCTCTTCCCTTCCATGATTTCTTTGAGACGTTTTAAAACAGTGCTGAGGCTTCTTAACTGAACTGCAGTTCGAGGATCATGACCTCCAAGAGGTGCCTCTACTTTCCTTCGATTGTCTGGAAGGGAAGAGAGAGCAATATTCATTTCTTCCATGATACATCAACATTCACATCACAACAAAAAGCCCCGTTAGAGGGAAAAACATTCATGCATTTCAGTTTTACAAAGTTACAATGTGTATCACTTCTTGCCCTTGCATTCTTTTCCCCCCAGAGGAGCTTCTGATGCCAGATAGTTTGCTGTGACTGACATTTTACACCCCACCCTCTGCGTTTACATGAAGTCATTAAAGGTCTCTGAGAATGAAAACACCTTTCAAAGAAGCAATTTTCAAGATGAAGCTTGCAGTAGTCTGTTACAAAGCACTGAGGTCTCATTTTTAAAATGCTGTCTAGGATACTAATGCTTACCAAACAATTGCTACAATATGCACGTTCATTCTAATATGCACGTTCATTCTAGGAGTAGTATAAGTCAATGCTTTAACCTGAAGTTATTTATAAATTACTACAGCAAAAATCAGGACTATTAAAAGCAGTAATTCAGAATAAAATGCATTCAGAAGTTCACATTTTTGAGGGGTTTGGGTTTTGTTTGGTCTGGTTTGCTTTTATCTAAGAAAAACATGAGGTTGTTGAGAACTTGTACAATCATTCTTGATTAACTATAGCAAAGAGACTCCTGAATGAAAATGCAATGCAGCCAATTTCTTTCACTTAGAAGCATTGCTGAACAAGTTACAAATAGGCTCCTTCTCTCCAGAAAGATTTGAAATCACAGCTATCCATTTACCTAAACATTTAAACATTTTCAGAGTCTCTTTTCTCCATCAACAACTTTCTGAATAGTTTAAAAGTTTCTTACCAGCTTCGTTGCTCTCCATCTGATTAGTGTTTTATTTAGCTTGCCCCTAGTACAGGAAGAACAGACATGGCTGCTTTCTGTTTACTGCCTGGGCTATCCCTGATGTCAGCAGGAATGCTGACAGCTCTGCCTGAGGCCCGTTAACTCTTGCTGTGCAGTAACAGCTACTGCTTCGTGTGCAGCAGAACAAAACCCTCCCTGTAATGTGACTAAAACCATGGGATTCCATGCCTCCTCTTCAGCTTCTTAAGATGTATTTTTAGTCAATCAGCCCACATTTTGCTGCTATGTACAACAAAGAATGCACAACATTTTCCTTTTTAAGAAAAGAAACCCATTTCGGTAAGTAGCCACTTGGAATGGATTTCTTTTTAAAAATCAAACAGACTTTTGGGCAGTACAAAGTTCAGTATTTTAGGGTGATTAAGGATGACTTTCATACTTCAAGAAGAAACTGATAATACCAGAGAAACCTATGGCTCCTCCTCACTCCTATCACAAGATCTATGCTGCATTTACTTCCTGGTACTTCCTCTGAATTCAAGAGTATCTCCTTTCCAGGAATGTTGCTTCCAATTCAAAGAATTAAAAGATCTACTGACTAACTAGCAATAAATCTCATCAGGCAAGTGACTTCCAAAAAACAAACACACAGCACTGAGGAAATGCCACAGGTTCACACACTGGTTCTCGTTAGTTAAATGCCTTTTTCTCTGTTCCATAAAACAATGTCAGAAGGATGTCATCTACCTAAGAAAAGCATGCCATCAGCAGTAGCAGCATGTGGCCAACCTGTTTATACTAGAGAAGCTGATTGATACTCAGATTAAAATTCAGTTGGTTTTTTTCCTTCTCAATTGTGATTTCTCCCTTTCTGAGGAACAACACACTATAGCAAGAAAGTAAGAAGTTATCATTCCTGCAGTAAAGAAAACACTGTCTAAAACACGATCCTTCAAAAAGAATTCCCATGTATTAATCTTAGTTTAACTCTTACCCCTGATCCAAACTGCATTATTATAAGTTAAAAATTAACTCCTACAGCTAAAAAAAAAAGTTAACTTATTTCAAACGTTATCCTTCCTATACATATTTATGGTGGCCGATCCTTGGTAAAACCTAGGAAAAAACCTCTGAACTATAGAAATATGTTTTTTACAGAGTTTCATGATTCTATACTATTTTAGCTTTCATTTTACAGTGAATGACAAGGCAAAAACATCACAAGAACTGCTTTGCTGCAACCTATAGTTTCAGTTTATAGGAAAACTGATCATATACTAACACAAGAGGTAGAGATTCACACAATTTCAACAATAAAAAAATACTCCTGCCAGAGATACCACAGTTTTGCTAATACAAAACAACATTAATTGCTTTCTAATTACTGGCTGCCACAGCAAAAAATTTCATATTCAAGTTCAGTACCACAGTTCAAACATCACATCTTCCTCAAGTCACTGCCATAAAAAGTACTACCATGAAAAGTAGGAAAACTGTCCTTAACTTCATTTTGTAACATGTATTTTCATGTTCCAAAATCTTTTTTATTAGAAAAGATGCTCTGGTAATAATTCACACTCCACAATGGTTTCCAGTAACTACTTGGAAACATGCTTTCCTCAGGCCTTCTTCCCCCTGTATAATCACTGGCCATTCCTTGCTCCTGCTCTTTTGCCACTCCCTATTACTGCCACTCTGCTACAATTGTCTAGCATTAACAGCATTATCCTGCATGACAGCCTAACAAGATAGAAGTGCTTTTACTACCCATGCCCCTTCTGCAGCAGTCAGCATTTCCAGGTCCCCTTAAACAGGATTTGCAAGCTGTGACATTACCTCAGTGACAATAGTCTCATTGTTGGACTATTTTGGTTCAACCCAAACCTTGAAAGCCTTCATCTGACAGCACAGTACAGGCAGTCCTACACAACCAGCTGGGCCCAGGGTCCCTCAGCAGTGACACCAGCTCTGCAGTGCCTGCTTCAGCACACGATGATGCAACAGAATACCCAAGAGAGAGGCCATACAAGCCACTGCAGTCTCAGCACTGGTTCTTCAGCCACACAACCCTCAGAGCATCTCTGACGTAAGCTAGGCATCCAATAGCTCCCACAGTCCCTGGGCAATGAAACGATCTGCTGCACAGACACTACAAGCCAATGCACAGATGAAGGGGTGAGGGTCAGCATCTTCAGGAGCAATTTCATTTCATCACTATTTAGAGGCACCAGCAGCAGCCTTTTGTTTATTTATTCATTCCTTTCAGTTTGCTTAACTTGACACATTATTTAAGATCAAGTAGGCTAGAGAGACCTTTGTGAAGTGCTTATATATTTTCCTGCCTATACTTGCCCACGTTATAAATATTTAAGCAATGGCAAAGCCTAGAGACATTTACAGGCCTGTGGACACAGGGCTATAAGAAAACTCAATTAGACACCTTACTGTCACTGAAGTCAGTGGGTGACCCAACTTACCAATCTAGATGTTTATATAAATCCCATCACTTATTTTCTTGCTTTTCACTATTTAGATATTATAATAATTTCTATGATTATTTGTGCAGGCCAGCATCAGCTGCAATAGCAGAAATAAAATTCTCTGCTACTCAAAGAAAATCCTCACAGACCTAATTATTCAGCATCTTTTAAGGTTAAAAAAAGGAAAGAAAAATAAGTTTCTAAAGTTTGCATCAAAAAAACTCAACACCTGATCTTTAGAGAAGGAAAACACAAGTATTTTTCCCCCTCTTGAAATAAAATGAGATGGCCTAAAAAGCTCCCCCAAACCTTCTCACCAATCCAGTATACTTTTACATGCATTACACAGACCTCATGCTTGTTACAGCACCAAGGTTGTCTGGGGGAAAATACTCAACAGCAAGTCAGGCCACTCAACACACAGTACCATAGAAATCTCTTCAAAAAGTGAGCAGCAATTCCTGCTTCTCCTAACTTTACTTCTTTGCAGGCTAATTCATCATCACATTTTTCTAAGCATACTTGTATTCAAACCCAGAGATATGAACAGAGCTCCTGAGAAGGAGCTTGAGTAATACAGGAACAGTTCCTCCCACACACCTTAAACTAAATCTTATTCCCTGGCTGCCTAATCCCAGAGCAAGGTAAACAGCAAGATTACTTCTGCCTTCTGAGTATCGAACAACATACCTCATCTGAAGGTTTCTAACATCTAATCCCCAGGCAATTTCCAAGTGATTTACAAGAGGTACCAAGCAAAAGTAAATTGGCTTATCAGCTAAGAGCACATGGCTGTTCTTGAGACATTTGAGAAAATTCTTTAAGAAAGAGCCCAAGCAAACAAAACAAAACAAAAACCCCAAGTTAATTAATTAAGCCCCTTAATTGGTTCGTTGGAAGAAGTACAACTAAAAAGATCAAAAAGTACTAGAGGGCAAGAAGGAGGATGTTTAACTAAGTATGCAAATGACTTACATAAAAATGCTACTCCTCTGTACTAGACTTTTGCCTGGCTACCAAAACTACACGTGTTTCTAAAAATCCCATACACATTAACAACATTTAGGATCTGATTTGTTTGCACTAGGCACCACACTCTTTGAAATACTGTCTTGCACAAGACTGTTATCCAGTTTAGCAGTTTTCCTCAAGGCTGTCACTAACAGCCAACAGTAATCTGTCAGGCCTCAAGAGGAACCCCTGCAACCTACTTCCTAGCTCTTCCACATCTTCACAAAGCCATTACGCAGTTGCACCTTTGAAATCACACTCAATTCACATACCAGCTAAAAGATTCAGTACGGAATCTGGCAATAGTTTCAAGGTTAGGCAGGACTGAAAAAAAAAAAAATCTTAAGCTCAACTTCCTATTCAATTCTCCTCTAAACAACTACAAGCAAAAACCTTCATTTACAACTCTCTTGAAGATACAAACAACAAATCCATCCAGACTAAGCACTAAAGTTAGAGTTAGCATGTGGATGTTAAGAAACTGTAGTCTCTCAAGACAAAGCAAAAATGTTCAGGATCAAAGTTCAGGCAATTTTAAAACACTGGATGTGTTTTGGCAGCCTCTTCTGTTCCAGGTTATTTTCCAACTGAAAGAGCAGAGCCCCAGCAAGAAGTTGTCTTGCTGGAACACCAAGAGTGAAGGGTTATGAGGTTAAAGTGCAACCTCACTAACAGAAGCAGGGTAGTCTGATACTAAATTCTGCTATGAATCTAGACACTCAATGAGCCTTTACTCACACCCTTCCACCTCACCCTGAAGCATCCTGGCTAGTACAACATTGCCTTATAGAACAAAGAGCTGAAATTACCCAGAGTTGCAGAAGATCTTCTTTGCAGCTCACCAGTCAGTTGTTTTTTGTAAGGAATTGGTGATCTCAGAGACTGAGCCCTTGTGGGATGCTGAGGACTGGACCAGCCACCACTCAGTGCTTGTGGATCACTCTGTCCCGCCTCTGCTCTCTCTGCCGGGGATGAAAGCCTGCCATCATCTAGAGTTGATAAAAAGCAAGAAACCACCTATTCAGACATGATAAAGAAAACCAGTAGTACATGCAAAGCTAAGGGTAAAAAAACTCTCACAAATAACTCTTTTGGATCATGATTAAACAAAACAAAATATTTTTTAGTTTTAAAGGTACTATACACATCATAGAAAGAGGACAGTAGGCTGTCTTCAAGGCTCAGGCTATTTCAGAAATTCCCTAATGTGAAAGTGCAAAAAAAAACCCTTGGCAGATTATTCTTGAATATGAATGTGAATTATTCTTGCTAAATAGAATAGCTACACTTGACTATCAGCTTCTGCCTTGAAAAGAGATTTTCAGTTATTTTACAAGCCAGTAGTGAGGTCACATTAAAGTTACCACAGCCTTTAATTTCTATCAGCACACCAAGTACAGACAGGTTCTCATTGATTCCAGTAAGATGCACATTTCATGTCTTGTTTCAAGGTTGTTTTCCCATTCACTAAACAAAAGACTTTGTTGACTCCAGCTACATTAGTCAGAAAAAAAACAAGTGAAGCCAATATTGGCCACATTATATGCTACTTCCAATAAATTAGCAGGGGTAGGTGCTACTCTACTACGCAAACTAATAGCAGTCACATCAAGTAATTATTTTTCATTCTGCATAAGAAGAGTCTGAACAGATCAGTTTGCTTACACAAAAAGCTGTTTGGCTCTTTTCCCCTGGCCCAAACATTGCTGAAGTATTCTTAGCAGAGCTGGATAATGAACAGACTAAACAAAAGCAGCTGACCAGTGTGCCATCTCCAGTAAAGGGATACACAGATTTTGCACAAAATCCAGGTGCATTTATTTAGCACTCTTTGCAGGATCTTTCTTTGAAACAAAAAGGAACTCACACAGTTCTTTTAGAGTTTGCCCAGTGAGAACACACTTCATGACACACGCAGCACAAACGCCAAAATCAAGTAATACTTTTCAATATACAAAACTTTCACAACACTTCAGACTTCTGGATGGGGAACACCTAAGCCATGCAAATTAAGTGTGGACTTCCTGCTTTATTGCAGCTCAGCTGTCACCCAGCTGCAGATATGAGATGCACAGGAAGCTGAGGGGTGGATGAAGTCTGAAGTAAGAACTTGCACTGGAAGGACAAGCACACATGTTGCTCATACAGGCTGGCTGAGGGTTACTTCTACTTTCAGCCCAAAAAAAAATCATACAGGCAAAGGAAATTCTGATTTTGAGCTAAGAATCTATAAAATACTATCTGCTAACTGGCTTGTCTTTGACTTTCATGGGCAGCCACAGATTTCCAGCTGCAAGATGCTGGCTATCTTCTCTCATAATAAAGCTCTGTATCACCCTAAAGCAACATGCAATATCCCTCACAAAAGACCTGACATCAGCCCTTTGACATTATACTCCTACGTTCAGAAGTGTTTTTACAAGCAACACACGGCACGTACAACCCATGCCCACATATCCCCCCCAAGCACATACCTTTGCTGAAACGGAAGAGATTTACAAAAGAACTGTAAGCTGATTTAAAAGGAGGCTCATCCTGGTCAGGAGTCAGGGGTTTGAAGTGAGTGAGATGAGATGGACTGCTGGGAGAACGAGGTAGATCACTGGTAGAGTCCAGTGTCGGAGAGCGTTTGTCATCTGCAGCCATTTCAGGTGCCCTGGAAAGAAGTCAGCAACACACATTACACACAGGGTAGTGAAACAGAACCTCTTCAGTCTTCTCAACAGGAGGTGTCTCATTAGATCCCAGACGAGAGACATTCACCCAGCTGACCACAGGCATCTGCTATTAGCACAGATCAAGAGTGCCAGAGGAGCCCACGCCCCCTGCCCAGCCACTGACAAGAGAGCAGCATCTCTGCAAAGGGCAACTCAGAGTGCCCAGTCAAACATCCAGAGCAACAAAGCGAACAACTACTAACTGAAAACACACTCCAGTAGAGGCTTATGAGAACTTGAAATTTTCAAATGGAGACTCTGCAGGCATATCACAAAGAAGTTTTAACTTTGACAGCTCTTCTCCTAATGTTGTGACTTCTGCAGCTCTTGTAACAAAACTGAAAACAGGCATGCCTGAGCAAGCACAAGGCAGGCCTGTTATTTGGCCAGGTTAACTTCAGAATGAGAAGTAGAATGAGCTACAAACAAAAACAGGACTGAAAGATTAATTTTGGTGGGAAACTGTTTCCCTCCCCTCTGCATTACAACACAGGCCCTTGTGCAAATTACCAAGGAAGCAACCCAAACTGTGGTTTCCTTGTTGTCAAATCTAACACCTTCAAACATCCTCGTTTTCAGGAGCAGCTCCATTCAGGAAAAACAAACAAAAACCCCAAACCACTTTATATATTAGGAGAAGCCATACTTGTAAACCCTATTTTCTGCATACCAAAGCTTCCATACAGCCAAGAGTCATACTTTTCCCCAACCCATACTCTTTAAGCTGAGCAGACACCCAATTTCTTTCACAATACCTCACTCAGCCTGCACTTCTAGCCTGCTAGGCTAAGGTGCTTACTACCTTCATTTTGTTTAAGCAAGATTTAGTGAAATGTTTGACAGAGGAGGAACACAGGGAGCTGATGGAACCTACAAGTGATGGCTGATTTTTACCTGTGCCAAGGATCAAAACCCCTTTTGAGGCTACTTCCTGCTTAGCAGCTGATACACACTTTCTTCATGAAATAACAATTTCCAGTTCCCACAATTGTTCCCTAGAACTTACAGGCATATTTTGCTAACTAGAATATTTTCTTCCAAGTTCCAAGAAGTGACACTAAAAGAAATCTGTGCAGTCCAGAGAAAATCAACGTGACCAGCAAGTGACACTGAAAGTGCTAACAAGCTGCAGGCAGCTCATGTGGCAAGGTTTGACTATTCCTACAAAGAATGCTGAAAAGATGGTATCTGCAAGTCATTCACATGACTTCTCAGTGGACTTTTGCTTGTTGCTCCGTACAATAAGCACCTTTAGCTCAGAGTTTCCTTTACTATTCACATATCCACAGGAAAAAAAGCAGAGAGGCATCATTTGCTAAGTTCCAAGAGAAACTTTGATCAGGTTCTTTATGTAAGGCTGAGTCTTAGTCTTCCACATCCCTCTCCCCTGTAAATCAGGGTATGTTTTGTTGTTCATTTCACCACTATTATTCAATCTGGCGATTTGAATATGCTTAAACACCAGAGCTGATGAAACATTTTCCTTGAAACACACTCTTCAGGTAAATTCAGAATTGTTTCTTCGATCTTAAGGCAGCTAATAGATTGCTTTTTACCTTCACACACGCTACCACATAAAAATGCCACTAAGAAGTCAAACAGTTTTGTAGGAAACTATGTTCATATTTCAGCAACTAACTATAGCCTGGCAAGGTAAGAGTTACAAGCAACTCTCTGAACTTGCATTAAATATATATATGTGTGATTATAGAAAAATAAAAACTTTCGTTTCAAGGGGGAAAAAACCATAATAACTGCTTCTGTCACAGCAGTATTGATCTAATTAAAACTATTGGAAAAAATAGCATTGCACCTGATATTAGCTCCAGAAACACTTAGACTTTCTGTGCTGTACAACATACTAGCTGTGGAATCTATCAGCCTTTCTATGCTTTAGTTGTACCACTAAAGGGAAAATACTCCCCCCCATCCCACCGTAAGAAACGAAGAAATAGTAATTTCTTTGTATGATACAGGAAACGAGAAAGCAAGGTGCACATATCGGTGAACAAGCAGAAAACCAGTGTACACTCCTGACAGGATGCTCACCAACAGCCACGGGGAATGTATGCAAACCCACTCGAAACTGCAGCTTCAGCAATGCCCAGCTCATCCCCGATAAAACGCGGAGAACGAGGGTGGCAGCGAGCCTGCCCCCTCACACGTACTGCTGCTCCATGAGCGCCGGGACATCCTGCGTCCCACAGAACTGACCACAGCTGCTCAGTGCCACAAGGATACGGCCACTCCTTCTTACAGACACTACTCCCGGGCACCTGGATAACACACCCCGGGTGCGAAAACACACGCAATTCAAATATAACTGCGTGACACACGCTCCCCTTCCAGCCTCTGCACAGGAGACAGCTGCTTTGCTCTCCCCTCTGTGAAGGGGACACCGCCGCCTTCCCTCGCCTGGGACGGCACACCCGGAGATCACCTGCGACAGGACGGGGAGGACGCGGGGGCAGCGACCCCCGGCGAGCCGCCGTCAGCCGCTACCAGGGGCCGGCCCGGGCGGCCCTGAGAAGGCTCGCGGAGCAAGGGGGCCGCAGAGCGGTGCCNGCCCGCGGCGGCGGTACCGGCGCTGGGGCGGCACCGCCGCTCTTCCTTCACCGCCCGGCCCGGCAGCGCCGCCAGCCCCGACCAACCGCCCGCCGACCGCGTCGCTCCCACACAGGCATCGCCAATCGAAGCTCCGCGCACTCCGCCCGCCGGCAGCGTCCGGCCCCGCCCCGCGGCCCTTCCCAGCTGCTCTGGCTGGGCGCGGCACACCCGGGCTGCTGCCTGGGGAGCTGCTAGTAGTGCGGCGAGCCGGGGTGTCCCTCGGGAAGTGGGAGTACACCATATTTCATAAACATTCCCTTCTCTTCTATTCCCGCCCCGAGGTTCCTCCCCAGCCACGCTCCCCGCCTCGCCCCGGCCCCGGAGAGGTGCCCGCTCCTGCCCCGGGGGCTGTGGTGTCAACGCCGCCGCCGCAGCGCAAGCAGACAAGCCCTGTGACCGCTGTGGGCACCACACCCCTGGGCTGGGCAGCGGCGCTCTCCCTGGGGCACACCCGAGCTCCCCGGCGCCAGCGGGTTCCCTGTGCCGGCGGGCACTCACTGCGCGGGGGTAGCAGACCGCGGAACGGGCCCGGCTCGGAACGGCAGCCGCACGGTCCGAGCTGCCGCGGGCCCCTCGCACCGGGGCACCGGCGCGCGAGACCGGGGCGGGCCCGGCTGCTGGCCCCACGCCA
>VZTT01050036.1:0-10018 GCA_013400855.1 Buphagus erythrorhynchus
GGCGTTCGGGGGCAGCCGGGCCGCTGGCCTGTGCCACGCGTTGCCTCCGGCGGGCAGGGCCGGCAGCATTCCCGGGGCCGGCAGCGTTCCCGGGGCCGGCAGCGTTCCCGGGGCTGGCGGAGTGCTCGCCGTGCCGCAGCCCCGGCGCGCAGCGCGGCGGGTGAGGCAAGGCCTCTCCTGAAGGCCCGGGTGCCGTGTGCTCCTCTCGTGCCTTGTGGGCTTTGCTAATCGGAACGGCACCGGCGGGAGTGGTCAAGTGGGAAACACACCGCGTTTCGAATGTACTTTCAGTACTTACTGCTGGTGTTAATAAACGTAGAGAACAAGAAATGAAGAACCAAAAAAGCATGTGGTCACATAGAGTGTTTTGCCGTTTTGAGTACTACTTCATTTTAGTTGGTAGTGGTGAACTGACAGTTTTGCTTGTAAAACACGACAGTCTTGTAGCATCCTAAGGCTTGCACTTCAGGTGGTTCAGGAGTGTGTATCATGTTGTAATTCAAATAATACCTTTGCTTCTATGAGTTCTGAATGTAGGTTTTGTTATTGTTCTTAAACTACTAACATTGGTGTAAACACTTTAAGTCTTACGGCTTTTTAAACAATTGACGGTGAATTGTTGAAGTGAAACCAGTAAATGTAATTTCTGCAGGGAAGAAATCTAATAGTCATGCTTAGTTACTTTCCATATTATAGACTTGACTTGAGTGTAGCTGATGACTAGAAAAAATACTGTAAGTTTCAGAGGCAGCGCCGCAAGGGTTATTATGTATGTCCACATGGTAGGTTGCAGAGTTAAATTTTTGGGAGGAGGAAAACCAAGCCAGCCATCAGGTCAGATGCAAGCTGTCTTTCATCTAAAGATGGCATTGATGATAACAATGAGATGATGAGTCTGATTAAACACATGCTGCTTTTCAGCAGATGCTGTAAAGCATGTTTACAGTTATTTCCTTTGGATCTGAGTTACTTCTGGCCAGAGAAGAGTAAACTTGCATCATCTTGGAATCATGATATTTGGAGAGCTCTCATCACATTTATATGGGAATACAGCTAACTCCCAGCTAGGGCCTTTATGCATTGTATAAACAGACTAGTTTACATGTTAGATCTCAGTTTTCTCTAAAAGCTAGCTTGGCCTTTGAAAGAGGTTAGGTCACGACTTCCACTGAATCAGAGAGAAGGCAAGAAATTGTCAAACCACAATGTTTTATTTTGACAGTTCTGTGTTTACAAAACTTGCTTTGAAGCTAAACCTGAAGCTCCTGGAGCAGGTCTGATGAAGGGCTTTGAAGATGATTAAAGGACTGAAACATCTCTCTTATGGAGAGTAGCTGGGACTCTGAAGTTGGGCCTGTTCAACCTCAAGAAAAGACACGTGAGAGGAGACCTCATAAATGTGTATAACTATCTGAAGAGAGGATGTCAAGAGGATGGATCAAGGCTTTTTGGTGGTGCCAAGCACTAGGACAAGAGGGAACAGGGAGATGTTCATGCACAGGAAGTTCTGCCTGTACATGAGGAAGAATTTCTTCACGGTGTAGATGACTGAGCACTGGAACAAGTTGTCCTGAGAGGTTGTGGAGTCTCCTTGACTGGAGATACTCAAGAACTGTCTGCACTGTGCCTTGTGCTCTAGGTTGGGCCTGCTTGAGCAGAGAGGTTGAACTAGATGATCTACTGTGGTCCCTTTCAGCCTTACCCATTCTATGATTATGTGATCAAGATGATTGCAATTTGGCCTCTAAAGTAGTTGCAGTCCCTTGCTTCTCAGTATAATTTGCAGGTTTTTATTGTGTAGTGTAACTTTTGTTTTCAGGAAGAACATTTATAGTTGAAAAATATTTTTTTCCACCGTTAATAGAAAGCTCATCCATCATAAAAGGCTGGTGTATATTTCTGCAGGTCCTACAGTGCTTTCTCTAAAAAACTTACCCTTTATACTGAAACCGAGCTCAGGCTAGTCCCTGTTATTCTTGCATGTTTCATTTCTCTTCTGCTACATAGTTACAGGAGCTGCTAATGGGGTGTGGAGGTGGTTGGGGGAAGGAAAGACACATGTTGTCTTTCACTGGTTAGTTATAAAGTAAAGTTTATTTCGAAGCTGTTAGCAGTGGGATTAATTCTAGCCCATATGGGCGTTTTGAGTGCTGAACGGGTTTCTTTTCTCCCTCCTACAAAATTTCTCCATAGAAAATTGAAGTCCTCATTATTCCAAATAACAGCTTACTGTTTTCCTGGTGAATTGTTTGTAGTAACAATTGTTGAAGTTGGTGTTGAGCACTTTCTAGCCTACACATTTTCTTAAACTGAATTACACTTTAATGTTTGAAGAGAGAACTGAGACCAAAATCTACTCTTTAGTTCAGGTAAACTTACCTAATCAAAAGCAGTTTAACAAATTACCTATAATATGTAGCTGGATGGTTGTCAGAAATATAGCAGCTGATGTCTGAACTAAAAAGAAAAGGAAACAAGAGTAGGATCCAGAAACAGATTGAGAGACATTATGCTCCTAAATCCCAAATTGTAATCCTCAGAATCTCTGTTGTCATTTCACTCTGTAGCTCTGTTTTCAAAGAAAATGTTTGTCTAGTGTCTCTCTCCTGCAGCAGCCAGTAGGAGGTGCTTAGGTGTCTGCTGAAAACAAAGGAAGACAAATCCAACTATACTTTCACTTTCATATTATCTTTTAGTAATCTATGATTTAAATAACCGATTATCTGCTTCTAAGCTGTTGAATTCAGAGGCTACCAAGGTATTTGATATCCATTAATTCATCTAGGCATAACTGAACTTTTAGTCTTTTTGGCATCTTGTGGCAATGAATTCTCAAATTCAGTTATGTTCTTCACAGGAAAGGCATTCTATTTGGTCTTACTCTCACCTTAAACTGTTAAGTTCTGTCACGTACCTCCTTATTCTTAGATTATGAGCAATACTCAGTCATTGTGTATTTAGTCCTTTTTGCTTTTTAAATACCTCATCACATCTCAGAAAGAAGCAATTTTGTGTTTATTGCAAGCACAATCCATAAGGGAATGCAGAGTCAGGGCATTCTTTATGCTCATCTCTCTCTGAGGAATTTGATCGCCTCTTTTTGCACAATGCCAATGCGAGCACATTCCTGTACCAGGTTTAGGAGTTAACTTTCATCACATCACAGTCAAAGTGCTTGAGATGAGTGGCTAAAACAATGTTGATAGCACAGCAGTGTTTTGGCTGTTTCTGGCCTGCACAACATCAAAGCTTTCTTCCACCCTCCCTGCCCAGCAAGTAGGCAAGGGGGTGGGCAAGAGGCTGTATAGGGACACAGCCTGGACAGTATACTCAAACTGGCCAGTGGGATGTGCTGTACTGTGTATTGTCATTCTCAGAAATCAAAACACAGAGGAAGAAGAAAGGGTGGGTTTTTTGCTTTTAAGATTTTTGGCTTTTGGAGATTAGTAAACTGGAGCTTGTAGCGTTGGTCACCCTGTGAGATGTGGTAAGCGTTTAGTTCCTTTACTTGTGGGGTATTTTTCCTTATCTTCCTCTGCTAAACTATCTATATCTCAACCCTGTAAGTATTTTTTTATTTTCTTCTTCCTATTTTCTACCCTGTCCCACTGTGGAGGATGAGCAAGCAGCAGCATGGCTGCTGGCCCAGGTCAAACTACCCCAACACTGCACAAACACCTAAAAATGTGATTCAAGGAAGCAATAGCAGCACCCTGTGGTTCTGTGGTAATGGGGCTCACTGAATTAACTAATGATGTGAAAGATACTTATGCTGGGTGTTTCTTGAGCTTATTCTAGATATAGATATTCCTCCTGAAGTTGTACAAAACTGTGTATAGTTCAGGAAATTCCATTAGACTGGAGTGAAGCCAAGAGAGAGTTAGGCTTCAGTAGCAATGTGGACTGTTTTGAGTATTTCAGAAAGGGCAGTTGGTGTTTTCTGTCTTCTCTTTGGTACATAAACGTGGGCTAGTTTGGTGGCCAACCTGTTACTGAATGCAGCTCTGAGATGCAAAATAAAACTCTTGTTCTTTTTCTGTCTTGTTAAATCTAGTGGGTGCTAGAGAAAAATAACTTTAAAAGGAAGGTGCAGAATGTTCTACCTAGTTGATATTTTAGGGGCAGAAAAACTGCTGGCTCTCCCCTTTCATTGTATGCAGAACTTATGGGTATAAATTATACACTTCCCTAGACTTTACTGTCATTTGTTCTAAAGCATGTGTTTACTCTGAGCTATCTGTTACTCTTGCTTGCCCAAAGGCACGTTGGATGTTTGGCCTAAAAAATAGACTGTATTTGATATTACAGGCCTGAATCTTAAACATAAATAGGTCTTACAGCAAGAATAGATGATTGTGGAATGATAGGTTGGTAATTGAAGCATTTGTCAGGTGAATCGTGGAGCAAATTTCAGTTTTCCAGTTGTAAACTGGCTTCTGAGAAGTTATGAGAATAAGTAGATGACTTTGTACAGTTGTGACTTACTTGCCTGCATTGAAATGTTTTGTAAAGCAGACAGCCATTTAAACAACCTCTCCTTTCTTTGAAACTGATGAAGATTGCTGAACTGTGTCACTTAGTGAGTTTCTGTTTGGAAACTGGACTCTGATGAATTTGTTCAGGAAATAGGAAGACATTAGTCTTAGCTGCTGCTGTAAGAGGGGGCAAGCGTTCAAAAAATGAGTAGACATGGAACTTCATGATATGGTTTAGTGAGCATGGTGATATTTGTCAAAGGTTGGACTTGATGATCCTGGAGGTATTTACAGCCTTAAAGATTCCATTATTCTAATGTGTCCTCTCCTTGAAAGATTAGGGAAGAGTAAAGAGGATCTCTGAAAATCCTCTCTTCCATTTCTTATAAGAAATTTATTATTTGTGGTGAGTTGAACCCAGCCGGTAGCCAGATGCCCCTCTGCCTCTCACTCACTCCCTTCAGCTGTGAAACAGGATGAAAATAGCAAACATTTAACAGTTGCTTGGGAAGAGAAACCCCATAAGCATGGATGTGTGTCTTTGTTCCCCACATCCCCTGCTTCTCCTTTCCCATAGTTTTTACTGCTGAGCATGACATCATATGGTACACATCTATGTTGCTTCCAAAACATGAATATAAATAAAATGCTTGGTTATATAATTTTCTTGTTAGGGTAGCATTTTTGTTTCTGGTGCATCTTTAAAAATTGATTCTATAAATCTGAACAGGCAGCATATGTGCCATGCCAAATACTCATAATAATTGTTCAAAGGATTTTAAGTGTTCAATGGGAGATTCTTGTGTAATATGTATGTATTAGCTTACAGTACAATTTTCTAAAATATGTTTTAAGAAATTGTACATACATTCTAGCAGAATATGACTGTGACTCGAGAGATGCAGCCATTAAAAAATATGTACAGCCAGAAAAATCCTGTTTTAACCTCCTCAAATAACGAGAGACATAATGGGGCTATTTTCCTATTTATTATATCTGCCAAGAATAATATTATGCCTCAATTTATGTTCCCCTCATTTTCTTATGTAATAAGCAGACATGTTTGCAAGCTTTGAAAAGACAGTTTAGGATTTCCTCACTGTAGGAAATTGTACAGGTGTCTTTCTCAAAATATCCTCTTGCATATATGGCCAGCATTATAGACAGACAGCCCAGGAAGAATCAGCAGCATTTGTTAGTTTTGATTCTAATTTGCACTTGTAACATTGCAGCACTGCCTTTTTTTTTTTTTAAGTTCTAATTCTAAACTGCCGTAATGATAAATTATCAATTAGAAAGCTGTTACTCGCCTGTCATCAAATAGCTGATGTGCTGTTTGAAGTGCCTATGTGGCATGTGAGCTCTGAAGAGAAGACAAGGGATCCTGCCTTTAATAATATTACTTTATGTGACCATGTATCTATCCAATAGTTGAGTGTTGCTTAAATGTATTTTTAATTAATTTTTTTTTATTTTGTAGAAGAGCCTCTGCCTTGAAGTAGGCATGTTTTCAGGCTGTAGGGGAATGCTTATAATGCAAGGCAAACCTTGATCTAATTTTATTGCATAAATTTTTAGGCTGAAATTTTGACTTTTTTCACCCCTATATCCTACCAATGTTAAGTAATATTTAAGCTAAATCAACAATCAGACAGTGGTCTGGCTTGGGACAGCTTATTGTGTGCCTGTTATAACCTTGGGTTTCTTTACAATTCTCTTTGTCAGGGAGGAGGTAGTACTGCCTCGAGGCAGTAGGGGGAGGTTCTGGAGGGGAAGGCATCCCCAAAAGGCTGGCATGATTTGGACCAAAAAGTTTGTCTTGATAGGTTGATTTTTTTGGGACTCCTTACGCATCTTCAATATTTGACCACATTAGGTCAGTGAGCTGTCTTATGAATGTGCCTCTGTCTGCTTTTTGTTAGGAAATGTAAACTTGTAACTTTTTAGCCACTGAGCTGGACTGAACCTTCAGTGTGCTGTGTAATCCAATAAGGATTAAAGGACTGCTAGACTATGAGTGGATCATTTATATGGACATATCTTTGGAAGAGCTGACAGAGACTTTTAGGAGGAATGTTAGAAAGACTGAGGTAGTGTAGTGTATTCAGAATTAAAACACTTTTTAGAAGAATTATGGATAAAATACACAGCTTTCAGGTTGCAGTTGCTGTGTATTATTGGAAAGATACTAACTAGAGAGTTTTCTGCAAACACTGTCATGACTTTCTTACTCCTTACCTCCTCAAAAATTATGACAGGTATCAAACAACATACTGAATAATAGAAAAAGCATAAAGGACATATTTTTGAAAATACTACAAACATATAAAAATTAAATGAACACAAATTCAAACATTACAAAACATAGCAAACACTTAAAATTGCACAATACACTTGCATTATTTTAATTAAATGGATGCATTTGTGTGGACAATGACATCTGGTTCTTATTTTATGTGATGAGTCATTTTCTACATATTTCTGTATTATTTACTGCAACCACTGGTAAAAAGTCTGACTCAAAAGCTGCTGGAAATAAGATTACTTTATTTATAGCTGATAGTTTGGTAAACTTTTCATTTAGTGATAGCCAAAGTTGGCAAGAATCTGTTTCTTTTGAAGACCATTTCCATACTTCTGGTACGTGACAAATTAATTTTCTTGGCTATTACTAGAGGGGCTGTAGAATCTACTGCTTCTTTCTCAACTGGTCTAAAACTCTGTTTATTTCTGTTCTGAAAAATAATTCTGTAGTTTAGATAGTTGTTGGCTTTCTTTTTCTGATTGCCAGCATTACCATTATTATTACCAGTTGTATTGATAAAACTGCTTAACAGAAAAAAAAATATTTTCTCTAAATGAGAAATCCTGCTTCATAGAATAATTCTATAAGTGTTTTCATAGAATAATTATTCTGTAAGATTAAATGTGAATCTTGGCATAAGTTGCACTGTGCTTACACAGCTACTGTGCGTTGTCTGCAAGATACAAGGATTTTATTAGCCATAATTAGTTTCTAGAAAAATCCTCAAGAAGGAATCTCCATGTTTGTCAGGACAGTTACTTCAGAACTGACATCCTGTCTTTGCAGGTAGTATGAGCATTGCTAATGACTTTGCTGTAAAGAAAGTGAATGACTTAGTGCTTAATAAGAAGTAAGACAGCAATCCTACTCATACCACATCTCTGTTTTGATTTGAGTAATAATGTACAGGCAGGGTCTTAAGGATTAACGTACTTGGCTTAGTCTTCTATTTTATTGCATTTAAGATCCTTTGTAAATACTGAAATAGGTTATGTTTTTCTCAAAAGGGATGTTTAGTGTTTCCTTCAAAAACATTTGGGAGAATGCTCCAGATACAAAATGATCCAGTTCCCACCTTGAGGCTTATTGAAACTTTATCTTGAAGGAAATCAGTGTTAATTATGAAGGATAATTATGGTGTTGAGTGGCTAATAAGCATCCAGTTATTTAGAACTGGGGGTAATACAGTATTTGAGGCATTTGTTTAGTTGTCTATAAATATAGTAAGGGATTTGAGTGCTTGAACACATCCCTGTGAGGCTTAAAAACCTCACAGTTAGTTACACCTTGTAATGACCAGTAGTTCACACTGGGGGCTTTATCCTTGTATGTGCTTGCTGTTCAGTACAGGGGCATGTTACAGAGACTTTTTTTTGCTACCATCTGAACAACTTCTCCAGCATACTCTTAGCCCAGCAGTTATGCAGTTGTGTATTATACATGTATTATTATAGCACTTACATTTGCTGAAGTGCATCCCACATCCTCTAAGCCATCCTCAGTGAGATGCAATGTGTGTTACTTAGCTGTGATTAACTCAAAAGTTTTTTCTTTCTCTCATTTTCCTGTTTTTTTTTCACTCTCCCTTTCCTTCCTTTGAGCACCTACATCCCTATTTACCTTCCAAACATCTCTTCCTTCAAAGACAAGCCTTTCTGGAATGGGGTTAAGACCCTGAGGTTGTTTTCAGCCTCTGTTGATGGCACGGTGTGTAACACAGACACAAAGAGCCCCCTGTTGAACTTAAAACAAAACTAAACAAATGACACCTCCACTGTCCCCATCTTGTATTTGTGGCTTATGCCTAGTGTTTAAATGAACGTGTTACATACATGAACATGTTTAAATACATGTTACATATGTTGAAGTTGGAAATTTGCTTATAGTACATCTCCACACATAAGGCAAATCTCAAAGTTTCTGTTGCTTGGGATACAGTTTGCCTCTCGCTGCAGGGAACTTAAAAGTTAAGGCGATGAGGTGTGAAAAAATACAGACATCTTTCGGTTTAACAATTGAATTGTATTTTATGTTCTTGGAAAAAGAAGATGAGTTATTCTGAAGAAAGGGTTGTTTTAATTTTTTTTTTCTTTTTGACAACAGCAATCCTTAGTAACTATCTCAAAGTACTTCTAAATGAACACTTTATTGAGCCAAGCCACATGTTTGGCATCATCCCAGAACAGTATTGGGCTTAATCACAGGAAATGTTTCTCCAGCTGATGCAAGCAGGCACAGTGTTAGGCAGCTGGTGTTAATCACAAGTGCATGGCTAAGATTATGAAAAAATGTAGAAAGGGTTAATACTGTATTAAATGAGTGACTTGTAATTCCATTATTTGATTTTCTAGGGTTTTTTGTTTGTTTAGTGACTTCTGTAAGTAAGATGGTGAAATTGTCTCTTATGTGAACGATGGCAAACAGAGGCACTGTTATGCCTCCTTGTTATGTTGAGGCACTTGTTTGAATTTTGGTATTTGCTGAGGTGAATATTGTGTGTCAGGAAGCCACAGTTTCTTCCTGAGTACATATTCCTTGATCTTGCTGTTGCCCTTTTAAAGATTGACACAGTCTTGACTGGAGATCAGCAATATTTGACCCAGACAACTTGAGAGAATTCCAAGGTGATGCCTGGGCCTTTTGTAGAAAGTGAGATGTCTGAAAGCGTACAGTTGTTACTACATAAGGCAGCATTGTTTGAAGAGGTGCAAAATATGAAGTCGGGAAATACTATTGTTTTAGTGTCATGCTTTTGCCTGCTATTTCTTGTAAATGTCCCAGACATTATTAAACCATTATTATCCCTGGCTAACAACTTTGATGTTAGGTGTGTATTTGTTGCCATCAAACATGCTTGGATAAGAAATTTTATTGAATCTTGTAAAAATGTTCTCAGAGGTCCAAAATAGCTTTTTTATCTAATGGTTTCATTTTTTATTTTGTAGTGTTTTCTTTGAAATATTTTTCCTTTGATGCGTATGATATAGAAAGGACATATACTGAGTAGAATGTGTTGTTTGCATTTTTGTAAACATTGAATCTTACTGTAAATAAAATATCAAATTTACCTTTGTCTTAATGAAGCTGTTGAAGTTAATTGTAGACATTCTAAAATGTGTTCATATTAGTAAAATTTAATGTTTGTGGACTTATTTTTAGCCTTCTTACACAGCAGTGTAAAATATTGTATGTGTTGATAAATGGTCTCACTGTTTGAATTATATATTTAAAATATAAA
>VZTT01050037.1:15327-26700 GCA_013400855.1 Buphagus erythrorhynchus
GGTGTTCCAGGCATTTATGTTCGATTTTGTCATCTCTGAGATACAAGACAACAGCAACTGAAAAATAATTTTAAGAAAGAATAAGGATATTTTGCACATGTCAATATGGACTTAAAAGAAAGTGTCTATGGAAGCTGTATTAGGTCCAAGCCTCAGAAAGGGAATGATTCCTTATTTGGTGGAAACAGATGACTGATCTACTAAGAATCTAAAAATCAAGGGCTGCAAGAAAGGGATACAGTGATTAAGTGACTCGATGAACACCAAGCTAAGTGTGTAAAATACTAGCAATAAAGAAAGGTGAAATGGAAAAAACATCATGATGAAACAAGAGAGACGCCTCTGTTTTGCATTGCATAAAAGACTTTCCAAACACTGTAGGGTCCTAATTAACTCATCTCTGAGTTATATCATCATAGAGATTCACTGAACCCAGAACAACTTAAGTGATTTCACGGTGCCCTGACTTGAGATGTTTGGAAATGTCATATTCCAGGGAGACAGGTTTATGTTACCTTGTTAAACTCTACAGTTGCACAGCATTTAGAGAGCCCAGATGGCTACATACCACCTGCTCCTTTGAGAAGCCTGAAGAGTCTTAATGGAAACATAAGACTCTGTGACTTTGTGAGACATAGCAATAGCCAGCTATTACAGGCCACCCTACTGCTCAGAAGCCTGGACTCCAGACTTTTCAGAGGAGATTTAAAGTTATTTCTCCTATGGCTCAAGAGAGGGCTTTAATATCAGATTATGAGTTTGATAGGAGCTCTGTAACTCTTTTGAAAATATGATTTAGGACACATATAAAGAGGAGAATGTCAGTTTTCAATGTTGCTGAATGCTCATACATGGGTTTTGACAGTAGTTTTTAAAATAACATTTATATACTCCATGATTTGAAACTCTAGTTCTGTTTCCTTCCAAATAAGAGACAGACTCCTTCTTTCTGCCTGCCTTTTTTGACTCTTGGCTCTTGAATACCCAACTCTCCCCTTTTGCTAGGAATAATTCTTGGTGTAGGTGGATGAAGGTTTCTGAATAATCACAAATAAGGTTAGTGTGAACTTTATTATTATGGGAAATTATTAAATACTCAAACTGTGCTGGTTTGCAGAATGCCATGAACCTGACCACAGCATAGATTGGTTAGTGGTGTGAGCATCCCTGTGCTGCTCACTCAGCAAAGTGGAACAACCAAGCAAGGCCACACAGACTCTTATGCAACAACACAGAAGCTCATAATTGACACTACAGGAGCCTCCTGTCCACTGTGCCTGGTTTTATCTCCAGCTGTGTATGACTGAAACAAAAAGAGGAATGCAAACTACAGAAATGCAACAAACAGGAAAAAAGACTGAAGAGTCAAAGCAGAACTGCAGAGCATGAAAGATATAGAATTCTGCTGTGCCTGGATTTCAGATGTCTGTCCTGACAAAATACAAGAAAAATATACAATAAAATGAGAAAAATAATGTAGCATATGGAGATATGAGGAAGCTGGAGATAAGGCTAAATGGTACATGAGGACTGAGAAAAATGAGTTGACAAGATGATGAAGCTAGAGATGTCAGAGATGAGATGTATGGCTTTTGTGGAAGATGTGAAAAAAAGGATGCAGCTCACAAAGTGACAAAATGACACAGATGTACACTGTCTATAAAAAAGCACATTTCACCCTCATTCTTCAAGAATTTCATGTTATTCTGTACCTTTTCAGCCCTCAGCCACAGGTTCTTTGTTTGACACTGGCTTCAATAAACGTGCTGGCTGCTGGAGATATCATTCAAGGCAGTAAGAGATCTGTTGATCATATCTCATGTCTAGCAAACACTATGACCATGTTTAACAATCCCCCTGAGAGCAGTAAGGAACTAATCCCTTCCTTCTAAGACAGGAAGGGATAGAGATCTGCAAGCAGAGCTCTGCCAATCATTGTCCTCAGCATGAGGCAAGCATAAAATATAAGTTAGCATGAGCCTTATCTAAATAGACCTGTAAAATTGTTTCCAGTGTCTGAATCTTCAAAGGCTTTGAGGACTGTGCTCCACATTGTCTGTGTTATGTCCCTTGTCTCTGGTGACAAATTCAACTCAATATGACTGTCACTGACAGTGTGTGTGCCATATTCTTGCCCTACTCTGAGACTGGGCCTTGCAGCTTTATTCTTAATGTTGCTATCACCAACTAGTTTCAGTGGTTTTCCCTGATGTTAGGATTGCTTGAGAAATGGAATCCTGATGTGGTGAGATGTCTGCCAGTCTAGGAATTGATAACAAAGCCCCTAATGATTCTCTGAACTTTTTTCATGGTTATTTTAATACATCCTTGTCTTATGGAGCACAGACAGATAGGTTTTTCAGAATTCACCATTGTAGCTTGCTCTTCGCTCAGCTGTCAGAATTAAGTCAGTATTTACATACATTAGATACATTTTATGTATCTATACACTGTCAGTATTTAATTCCAGTGTAGTGATGAGATTCTCCCTTACAGCAGTCTCCTGTGAGGAGCTGCCATATATCTTACCATAAATTGCAGTAAAATCTTGCCACAGTTGTGGTGTATGATGTGACATATGATTTTATACAAAGCTGCACTTATGGCTGGGGGTGTCCAACACTGGCTGAGAATAGTTTAACAACCACGTGGACAGAGGATGCATGAGAAGAATCAGTTTCCTGTAGACCTCTAGGCATTTCCTCCCCATGTCTAGTGATAGATTAATCCAAGTTAAACTAAGATATATGCTTGGGCTTTCTGCAGAGTCTGTGGGCTCAAATAAAAGTCTCAGTGCATGCGAGGGTGCCATGACTAAGCGTAACAAGACCATGGAAGTTTAAACCTGCTTTTAAGGGAATAATTCATTTAATCTCATGACTTAATGCAGAGTCCATCTAGGCTGGAGAAAGGGATCCCTGAGTAGAAGAGCAATAGGATTGGAAAACTATGAACTCTGTATGACATCAACTCACTGCTCTTCCACCTTTCCAGTTCCCAGAACAATTCTGCAGAAAATCTAAGTAGAAAGCTTCATCTGTCATGAAGTGCAATAAAAGACTATTTTAGATCCTGTAATCCTAAAATGGGGTGTTCCTTGGTGAATTTGTTTCCAATAAAAACACAACATGCCTAGCATGCCATCCCTAGTGGGGAGACCAGAATAATAAATCAATTATGATTGGAAATTGTGATATAGTAATGAACTTCATAAAATCTTTTTCATTCTTACATCAATATTTACAAATCCAGACAGTTTTGGCAGGGGCAGTGGAAGATCATCACCTCTTGGGCTTGTTCTACGAGTCTGCTCTCCGTCTGCTCACAAGTCTCACTGAAGGTCATAAAAGCCTGAAGATCAAACCGGAATTTTCATAAGGGTGTCCTGATTTTGATGTCACTTTCTTCTTGTTTTATCATTGCTTTCTTGTTTAATTTCTCTTTGCTATTATTGGCATACTGTACTCCTTCCATACTTACCTTCCTCAGTAATGGATCTACTTTTCTTTTCTTTTACAAGAGATAGCTCCATTCCAGTTCTTTATTTACATCTATTTTCCTATAATCATAGCTTTTACTTTAATATACTCTGAATCTGTAATGCCTAATGCTTTTACATGTATTTAGACCTTAGAATCTTCTGAATGTGTGGTGGTGGAGTCAGATAATTTTAACACGTGTCCAACTGGAATATAGCTGTTGGGACTCATTCCATCACTGTGGTTTTGCAGTGCCTACTAATAGAGTAAACATAAAGACTTTGATTTCCCTACCCAAAACTGTTTTCAGTTTGACATTTAATTTCTTCAATTATAAAATTTTATAAAACCACTAGTATAGTTCCAGCTCTATTACTTTAAGGTAATTATTTTATTTATTTCTGTAAAATAGGGAGCTTTGTATCAATATGAATGAGTGTCTATCAGGGCTTTTGCTGGCTATATGTAGATCAAAAATAAAATGATATTTGTGGAATATGTTTGTTTATTACATCTAAGTGCCCTACAGGTAGCATGTTTCATTATATGATCTATTTTTTGCAACAACTTATTTGGCTTTATTTTTCATTTCTTGGTTTTGTGAGTGGAAATAGGGCTGGAGTTATGTGCATTATTTCTTTTTATAAGCATGATCTGCACCTTGTGCTATCTGCTTCAATGGTTCTCTGTAAAGCTTAAATTAAAGACAAGTGTTCAAGCAGAAGGAAACAGAAAGCAAAGCAATAATGGAGACAAGTAGGTAATCAGAATGACTCTTATTTGAAAAGTGCTCCAATAGGATCCGACCAAAAAGCATGGTTTGCTAAGCTTAGGATAGAGAATCATGTCTTTAACAACAGTGGTACCTAAAGCAAGTAGCACTGCCCTGATTTTTGCATCTTTTGCTGTAGCCATGCACCTGTGAAACAGAGAGATACAGAGATGCAACAACCAGCCAAGAAGTGTGAATGAACCTGCATTGTTAACAGCTGATGCTAACTTAGGAAAGATGTGGGTACAGAACTCCTTTGCCCACCTTCCTATGTGATATATTTCTTTCGACAATTTTTTTGTTTGTTTCTATTTTTTCTATTTTTGTTTTGAAACTGTTTCTTGAGCTTCTGCTGTCCGTCAGTCACAGGTCACTGAATATAAGAATCTTTCATGTTCCAAACCCATTTGTCAGGTTAAAATGTCTGTGTGGCAGGAGAATAAAAGAGAAGACTCAGTGACAAGGATGCATGTTAGAACTGACTCCAAAAAATGATATTTTTAAAAGGGAGAAAAAACCCCAATTACAGGTGTCTGGTCTGAATAACATTTGGCTATATGTTATGGCCACTACAATGAAAAAGCTTTAAACCAAGTTATTTCAGAAACTATATTAGCAGTATTCATTAAAGCATACAGAACTTTTCTAAATGAAATTGAAAAAAAAACAACTCATTCATGTTAAATACTTTCTATATTTTGGCTATTCACAAAGTGAATAGTCTAACTTCATTCCTTAGTACTGGTTTGTTTCAATGATGTTCAGATTTCAATGTTCATTTTCTACCTAATACACGTTATTATTTGAAATGAACCCTCTTCAAAGGTCTTCTTTTATTTTTTCTTGTATTCTTAGCCATATGTTTCCAAATACGTAATTCCAGAGCTTATTAAAAGCACAGCTTTTTCTCAATCTTTAATCACATTATAGCTACTAATGATAGATGTTCTAATGTACATCTTGCTTATGACTTCTCATTAAGAGCAACTGACAATGATAATACTAAAATAAAGAAAAGAATGAAGACCAGAGAAGATATTCTTAAGCTAAAGTTCTAGCTGCAGCATGAAATCACCTATATTTCACACACAAATAAAAATGCAGTGGGAGTGTATCTCAATTACCAGTTGCCTGCCTGACTGCCCCACTGGCTTTCCTGACACAGGGACTGCTTCTGCCACCACTGCCAGTGCCAGGGGCTTGCACTCCATGACACAACTGAGGACTGACTGAATTGTGCAATTCTACCAAGTGGCCAGGTTAAGAGTCATTTGAAGCATAGCAAAACTCCTGAGCTCTACACAGAAAGACAGTGCTTTTTCAGTAAGACATCAATTTTAATCAGATTGTTTAGACTGTGAAACAGAGTAAGTGTAACAACCATGACATTTGTAAAATCTGTTCTTACCACTGTACAGAACACAATTTTCAATGCCCATCTTTGAAATTAAATATTGGTTGAACATGACTGCACTAATTAGATACATAAACAACTTTTCATGTTGACTCTTGGTAGTCTTGCCTATGTTCTTTCCTTCTCCTTTTTGTATACTCACAGCTCTGCAAAGTATCAGCAGGCCTGGATGAGTTTATACTTCATCACAACTGGACAGATTAAATGTCTCTATTATTTTTTATATAGACTGTGTGTTTGCTTTTTCTAAAATCATGATCCCTACAAGCAAGATTAAGATCAACAAACAAATTTAGCAAACACTACAAAGGTGACTTGCTTAAATTAGTAAAATAACACAGATGAGGTCTTAGATTTCATAGTAATCTAATACATGCCATATAGTGATCACTTTGTTTTTGTGATTAGAGACCCAAATGTTAATTATGTTATTATTATCTAAGAAACATCAAACTTTGTCTGAGATTTTAAAGTTGCTTAGATAAGAGTGAAAATAATAATGACAAAAATTTATAACATGGTAAAAGGTATTATCAGTCAGAAGTAATACATTTATTTGTAAAGAAACTACAGGGATCTACTGTATGTATCAACTAATTTCTTGAACTCCTATGGAATTAGTTTATTTTACAAGAGATGTTTGGCATTATTTCTTTAAAATCTGACCAGAGGTGAAAAAAGAGATTTCTCATTGACCCCATCACCAAACATATCTGTAAATGTTGAAAAAAATGTCACAATGCATTTTACTCACCCTCATCCTTCCATTTCTTATTGCTGGTCCATCTTCTGCTAACCTCAACACATACAAATCCATTTTGTACTCCCTTCCTCCTCGAATACTAAACCCAAACCCTTTGGCTCCTTTCTCCAAATCAACGGTGAAATAATCAAAGTCCTGTGCAGACAAATACAAAATGAAAGACAATTAACTATATGAACATTGTGGTATGCATTCAAGAAAACTTTAAAATAGATATCTTAAAAAATGCATTGATCCACTTGATATAAGCAAACGTCCATAGAGGGGCCTGGAGGGAAATGGTGATGTAGCTTCTGATCCATTGTCAGCCAAGAGTGCAAGATCCATGGAAGCAGGACAAAAGAAAGAACAAGCTCGGGTTGTTCAGTCTACTGATTAGAGAATTAAACTGGAGAGGCTGGGAAACAGCCAACCCAAGCACCCCTCCAGATGCTGAGAAGCATCTTACAAGACGTGCACGTGGGGATAGAGATTTGCTATTTAGATACTGAAATGCACAATATTTCATAGGGTTCTCTGGATCCCACTTAGGAATTTCAGTATTTTTCTTGATATGGTTTATGTGTCTGGTTTTGAAAATATGGACATACAAACCACCTATACATGGTTCCAGCATATAATGTCCAGAAGTTTACAGATTCCTATTTAATACTTTTTGACCTCTGTTTTTCCTGCCCTTATGTAAGGAGAAAGGAAGGTCTTTTTCAAAGTCTGAACTTTGAGCTAAATCCTCAGCCTTCAAAACTGTTAGTAAATATCTGTCATCAGTGGAGTCTTGTCCAAGGGACCATAACTCTCCATCATACTCATCATCTCTTTGAATTTGTCAGATCATGCTTGATGTCAAAGAAACTAGTTGCATGGGCTAGTTTCTACTCATCCAGACTATTACCAACAGGAATTTAATTTTATCAGTCAGGATTTTAATTTTAATCACCACATTCCTTTATTTATTTATTCTGGTTAGATAAAATCTTAATTTTCAAGAATGCTGTAGAAACTCAGTCTGACCTGAGTATACCCACCGTTTGATGACTATGTGCCAAGAATGCAAAAATTCCTCTGCTGATGTAAAGCCTATTTATGTTAGAATTTTCATTTCAACTCTCCAGCACCTCAAAAATGGCATTTAGTTAACATTACAGTCACGCAATTATAAATGTAATGTTAATTTACAGATCACACAGTTATACAATAATATTAATGGTTTGGAAGTAATTTCCTCTACAGAGAAGTAGCAACTGGGAGTAAAACCCTTTAATGTGTCTTTTCCTTCCGCAGTGGCATCTTCCTTAGCAAGCTCCATGACCCATCCCTCCAGACTCTGCTGCCCTCTGTGCAGGGATGCTCTGGGTGTGTCTGCCTGTACCTGGGGCTGCCTGTACTCCGACAGGGGGTACTGCCTGGTGTCAGGGGAGTGCTGCCTGTAGTCCATCAGAGGGGGCTGCCTGTAGTCCAGTGGTGGTGGCTGCTGGTAGTCCATCACCGGGGGGTGCCGGTAGTCCAGCGGGGGCTGCCGGTAGTCCGTGGAGGATTGCCTGTAGTCTGTGAACGGGGGCTGCCGGATATCAGGCTTCACATCCTGCCTGGCCTTCACTTCTGACCTGTAGCTGAGGAAGGCACAAGGGCTTCGTTTCAGAGTAGCAAACCATTAAGAGTATGCATTGCATGCAATACTGAGGAGTGAAGCTGCCTGGCTGCAAAATTTCATGGAACAAATTTTGGCAGAGAAGCAAAACTCTAAGGTTAAAGAGTCGAGGCATGCAAAAACAGAATGCTTTTGAAATATGGGCATAAGCAATTTTCCATCAGGTCATAATATGCAATTTTCCAGCTTGAATCAGTGAGATCAGGATTAGACTCAAAGGGACAGGGACAGAAAAAGCATCTTGCTTCTACTTAATTTGCCTATTTTGAAGATGAATCTGCATGTGAAAACACCTACTATACTCACTACAAAATAATTTACTGAGTTTATAAAGTACATTTTTCCAAAATTATTGTTTCTATGAATAAGTGGAATATCAGTGAAGTTTATATCCCCTTCCATCAACAAAACATATTATTGTGAACTCCTTAAGGTTAAAAAAGGATAAATTCTTTGTCTTAGCTGTTACCTTTTTAATGAATGGTATTCTTTGATATAACATCTGTTAATATAGTGTGTATTATTTTTATTATACACTCCCTATGATGCTATCTGGTTAAAAGCTATGTCAGTAAAGTCATTTCAGTAGTTATGCACAGGGATACCACAAGGTGATAAGAAGATAAATTTGGTTATGAGGAATTAATAAAAAGTAAAATATTGCTTTAGCTGGTAAATGGTTACAGGGAGATGGGTCCTAAAATTTGAATGAGAATGTGACTTTCTGAGGCACAGTGACTAGTTATTTACTTTATTCAGATGGGAATTTCCCTTAGCACGTGGAAATTAGCACATGATGGCACTTCAGGGTGAAGTAAGGAACATTCCTTATAGCAAACTTCCCTACCTCAGACATGTGGTATGCTAAAGAGGTGCAAAGAAAGTTCTGAACTCTTTTTAGCAAGATAATTCTGTAATAGTGGTTTGGGTAGTATTTTAACAAAAATGTCCACGGAGTGGATGTTCTTACACTCTTCCATACGTGCCAAAGGAAATATTTCTTTCCTGTACAGGAAATAGACATTTCAAATTCTTCTTTAATAATGGACTGGAAGTTTTCAGTCAACCAAGTGATGGTGTCTGTTCCTGGACACATACAGATACAGAGACACGTGCAGACTTTGAAAGGGATTTTGAAATATACTTATTGATTACAAAATGACACTCTGAAAAACTGACAGCATTGTTTTTGATTATGTTGATTTATATATAAAAAGGTAATCTGAATATAAATGATTCAAATTGTCTGATATGTTTCAAAATTTCATTATTTTATTAATGTAGTTACAGTGACATTATGGCTAACTTCCTACACAATAGTTTTAATAATCTGAATGTTTAACCAGACAAAAAAATCAGAACTATTTCCCTTTGACTTTTCTGAGAATATAAAAATAGACTGCTGCCACACTTATTAAGACCTGCATTCATACATGCAAGCCTCTTTCTTTACTCAGTGTCATGATCCTGTAAAAAGAAGAAAGAGGACAAACTTACTGTGAGGCTTACTGTAATACTGAGCCTTAATATTGGAAGTTAAAAAAACTAGTTAATATTCCTAAAAGTTTTAAAATCTTATTTTAGTAAAGAAACAATGTGGCTATACAAACAAGCTGTAGCCTAGCTTATAAAATCTAGTGAAAAATAATACTATGTGAACTAGCAATAGTTGATCTTTCTCTGAAATGAGTCATCTTTAGGCAGGTTCCCAATATATGGCCACAACTGCAGATCAGAAGATGATGCTTTAATTCACAGATGGAGGCACTGTAATTTTTGCTGAATTTGTAAATGGTGACATAAGCAATTAGAGCTTACACTTTTCAATAAAATTATTACAGAATTACTTTCTGGAATTTTAATTAATATAGTTTGCTGGTCCTATCTGAAAATTCCCAGTTTAACAGATATTTAATACTGACTTCCAACAGCACAGAATGACTTTTGTGAAAACTTGGTGTTGAATTTTGTCAGAAACATATGTCTTCTAGGAGGTGATAACTTTTGGAAAAAGTACTCAATGAAATATAAGGCAAAGTAATTTTCCTAGTTTGACTAATTGAAAGAAAATAATTCTGGGCAAGTGAAAGTACTACATCTGTTAAGCAAGGAGAATTAGAGGGTGTAGTGTCTGAATCACAAGTGACCTCAAATATTTTCAGGAAGGAAAAGTTACAATTCTGTAAGCAGCATCATTTGGGAAAGAGGATCTTGATGATATGTGTTGGTTACTGAAGATTAACATAAAGACAGTGAGTGCAATCAGCCTTGTTTAACACGCTAAAAAATAATACAAAGACTAAATAGTGTTGATTGGAGGTCACAGAAAGTCGTGTCATCCCACAGCCTGTGTGTGCTTTTTATATAAACAGCTTTTAATACAGCTGGTCACAAAATTTCTGTCCCCCTACCATTCGATTTCCATTATAGATAAATCTGCTAACGTAGATGCATAAATTACACATGAGAAACTGGCTGGTAAATGATACACCAGAGATTAAACCTACCATAAAAAATATCTTCCTGACTCCAGACAAACATGCAAGGGGAAATAAAAAAAAAGAGCACTGAGAAAATGCCAAACCTGTTCTCGTGTCCCTGTGGCTGGAGGGGCTGTGGAGGCGGTGGCTGGGTCACAGGGCTGTGCTGGGCCACGGGGCTGTGCTGTGCCAGGGGACTCTGCTGGGCCATGGGGCTGTGCTGCTGGGCCATGGGGCTCTGCTTCTCCGAGCTGGGCGCCGAGGCTGGGCTGTTCAGCTCTGCGTGATGGGGAGATGGAGGTTACACACCTGCCACAGTGCAGCGTTTCACAAAGGGCAAAGGTACACAATGGTCATTTTGGTCATACACTACCTCTGCAAATTTATGCTTTGTTGCTTCTACTCTCTCAGGTTATAATTAGATTTTAAGACATTTGAACCTCATGATCTCCTTTTGATACTCTGTGGGATCCAAAATCTTGGTCACTACTATAATTCTGGTTGACACTGTCATTATTTAAAACACAATTGAACAAGGGAAATTGCTTCCATGTTTCATATATTCTTTTAAAGTACAGAAATACTGATCATAGAACAATGGAATGATAGAATTATAGGATAGCTTGGGTCAGAATGACACTTAAAGGTTGTCTAGTCCAGCCCCCCTGCAAGGAACAGGGACATCTTCAACATGACCAAGCTGCTCAGACCCCTGTCCCACCTGGCCTTGAATTTTGACAGGAATGCCAGGATGGGGCATCTACCACCTCTCTGGGCTAGTTGTTACAGTGTTTCATTATCCCCATCACAAAAAAAA